>JANRGW010014974.1:8397-19324 GCA_024733675.1 Psilopsiagon aymara | reverse complement strand
CTCCCGGAGCAGAGGGAAGAAAAATGGGGAAGTGAGTGAACAAACTGCGTGGCTGATTTATGGCTTAAACCACGACACGCAGCTACACTGGAAACAGACGCGTACTAACAAGATGTTACTTTTAGAGTTTCTTTTCCTAGCTTGTAGCTTTTTACTGACCATATTTTAATTGGTCCATTGAAAACAAAAAAGATATAATGTTTTATAGCTGTAGTCAAATAACATTTGGGAACTATCTGACCCACTAATATAATTCCCCTTCTGTCTGAAATAAGTGCCTAATCAGATTCTAGTCTTTTCCCAGTAATAGACATGTTTTAGATTTGACCAGTCCACAGGCTTTACAATAAGCACAGGTTTTTGATCACATGGAAAAAAAAAGTAATGAGAGAAAGAGAAAAGAATGTGGAGGGAGCTTATATTTCAATGAATTTGAAGCATTCTTAATTTTTCTCGAATTATATTTAATATCAAATTTCACTTAAATAAGAAAATATGATTTTTTTTATACAGATTTATTTTTTTCTTACAGAATATTATAGAACTATTTTATACGAAAGTATTATATTAAAATAATATAACACTATCTGCAACTTTGTAAACTTTCAACAAAAATTCTAACTGGGGTGATACTGTGGAATTTTAATTTCTGGTAATTACAAATTTTAAGAATGAATTGTGATGGTATTAGCTTTCACACGCTTAATAGATAAATGACAAAGCTTTAACGAAAAGCATTTTTTGTGAATCATCAACAAATCTAATCTTCCATAAATTTCACTTTCCTGTTTATAACTGTTAAGCATTTGATCACTTGTTTAGCCAACATGAGAATCCATATTTTGTAATCATGACTATGACCCTGGTTTTCTCAAAGAGAAGGAAGACAAAAGTGAGAATAGTGTTTACATGTTTTTTACACTGTAGTTCTGGGATTGTTTATGGGAGTATGATATGTCCTAGGATTCTTTATTCAGCACTGATGAGGCCACAACCAGAGTACAGTGTCCTGTTTTGAATTCTTCAGTATAAGTGAGTCATGGACATAATACAATGATTGCAGTGAAGGGACACAGAGACCTTTAAGGGCATCTTTCATACAAGGAAAAGCTAAGAGAGATGGGACTGTTCAGGCTAGAGAAAACACAGCTAGGGGGATCTTATGAACGCCTGTAAATATCTGAAATGGAGAGCATGAAGTCGGAGCCAGGCTTTTTCTCAATGGTGTTCAGTGACAGGACAAGAGACAATGGGCACAAACTGAAATACAGAAAGTTCCCTCTGTGTACCAGGAAAAGCTACTTTACTGTAAGAATGAGTTAGAACTGGCACTGGTTGCCAAGGAGGTTGTGGAGATATTCAAAAGCACCTGGACATGGTCCTTGGCAACTGCATATAGTTGTTTGTTAGAGCAGAGAGGTTTGACGAGACGAAGCCCAGAGGTCCCTTTTTCTGGAAGTGCTTCCTCAATCGTTCTGTGATTCTGAAGTTATCATCAAAGTTTTCTTATATCTCCTATTACAATTTCAATTTTTCTTCAAAGTTCAAGCATCAAGTGAAATTTTCCCTGCTGGCATATCTGCTTCTGAGTAATAACAATATTAAAATAAAATGCAGATAATAATAGTAAGAAAAGAGCTCAGAATCTTATCAAACAAGGTTAAAGGAGAATGTATTGGTCTGTAGTGAGGGAAAGAAGGAGGGAGAAAGGAGGGAGAGAGAAAGGAGGGAAAGGAAAAAGGGGGGGAAGGGGAGAAGGAGGGAGAGGAGAGGAGGATGTAGAGTGGGTAAGGAAGGACACAATAGTAATATGAAATCAGACAGAAAAAAAAACCCTCTTGCCTAGATTGGCTCAACTGCAGCCCCATAGATGAAAGGTCAGTAGCCTGAGTGAAGCCCCAAGGGTAACATGGAGGTCACAGAGCAGAATGTCACCCTGTTTAATTTGTTAGGCATACAGATGGAAGCTGTCAAGAGCACACTCCAGAACAACTTGTACACTACAGTAGCAAGGCAAGCCACTAATCATATGTTGCTCAGTTAATCAATCATTCACCTAAGAAAGAACAGATGGCACAATTCAGAAAGAGTCAATTACAAGTGTATGAGAGGGCTCATCGGTATTTCTGGCCTATCCGAGCAATCTATAAAATAGACTTATCTGGTTTATAGATTGGCTAGCTGTTCACTGTCAAATTGAATTCACTGTCATGCTTATCTCTTTGGAAAGATAATGCAAAATTAATGTATCACTAATAAATTCATTATCCATAAGCTCAGATAAGAATGAGAGTCAATAATAAACAAAGCCAAGATAAACTAAATGAACTTCAGGAGTCCCTGTAAGAAATGAAGAGAGTGACAGGTTCCAACAGCTCTTGCAGTGATAGCACAAACACGGGTGATGGCCTTAACTTGATGTTATTGCCAGAGTGTCTGCAAGGTGTAGCACATTGTAGGAAGTACTCCACCGAAGCCCTAACAGAACAATAAGGAGATTCTCAAATTTTATTTGGAGCCTTAGTCGTAGAGCACTCTAATGAAAGTTATTCAGGCTTTTAAAGCTCTGATGCCAGTCATATTCTGAATCAACTCAGTTCTGCAGAGTATCCTACTACTGTTCTTTCCCTCATTATCATTGGACTTCACACACTGAATGTAGTTCCTGGTAAACTAAACACTGAACTTCCGTAAAGTTAACTTTGAGATTCAGTAGTGTATGAAATATGATGATAAAAAAACATTTGCCTTTAGTCTGATGAAGTGGTTGCTACTTACCCATAAATGACATTTTACAAGAAATAAACATTGGCTTCTGCAATGTACAGGGATCCTATCCAACCACACAGTGCAGAAAGCTCAAAATTAATTCCAAAATTATGTTCATTCGTCTTCATGCTCTTTATCTGGAAGGAGAAAACCAGGAAGAATTTATTCTGCAAGGGTTAATGAGGTTTCACTATGCAAAGGGAAATCAGATTTCTGTAAAGTTACTGAATCTGGACATCCCACTACTTACTCTTCTGTTCTGTTGACCTATGGAGGAATATAAGTGGCTCAAGCTACAGGGTAGAACAAGACTTTATGTTTAGAAAGAAATGTTCTAAGAACTTCAGAACAGTTTGTGTGGCTGAACATCCTGTGTGACTGTCATGCTATCACTAAACAAAGAAGGTAGAATCTGCCGCAGATGGTCAGACTAAATTCATCCATCTCCACTGCCTCAATTTAGATAATGACATGATAGTAGAAGTTGATGGGCTTGGGGTTCTGTGGAGGTTTCCTAGGGTTCTTTTTGTTTATTTAGGTTTTTTGTTTGGTTGGTTGGTTTGGGATTTTTTGGTTCAGTGTCTTTTGGATTTTTTTTTTTATTGTTCATTTGGTTGGTTTGTTGGTTTTGGTTTTCTTTTAAAATCAGAGGCAAGAAAGTTGTCATACTTACCTTAGATTCAGTGTCATATCCTGTGCTCCCATTAAGTCATTGCAAGTTTTTCTCTGGACTTCACTGAATAATATCCTGAAATCTCTAGAAGGGAAGGAGTGATTGCAACTTGAGTGTTATATAGTGTAATCCTTCTTCAGCTCATGTTATAACACTTGCTCACAACCATATTGCACTCATTTTGGAAAAATGACTTCAAGAGAATACACCTTAAACCTGTGCAAGAACTTAGGTGTCATATGGTTTGTAAGTGGTTCATTTGTCAGTGTATCTGTTCTGATAAGCGTAGATTCAGTATCACTGGAACACGAATGTACCAGTGTTTGGTAGCTTAGCTATTTCAAATGCTATATGGAGAATACTAAGCTATGCCCTTTGGCTGTATATATTAAGGCTAAAAGAGAGACAGAATATGTTAACACGATTATTTTTAAATCCATAAACAGAAATATATTTTCTTGATTAATTAATATTTTCTTCCAAATAATGACCTTTATTTTGGGGGTGGAAAGAGAAAAACTAGAGCACAAAAGATGTTAACCCTGTAATGAAATTACTTTACCTGTCAATTTAAAGTTTGCTCATGCATCATTTTATAGTCGCACCAGTCTGAAAGATTTTTTTTCAGAAATTAACTTTGCTGGCAATAAGAGGTTAGTTTTTCACCAACAATCCTCCTGACAAACAAAAGATAAGAAATATTTTAAAATATCTGAAATAATAATAACTATATTATCAGGAAAAACCAATCAGGTTCTTGAAATCATAGCAATCATCACAGTCATCTGAGTAAGTAGAAACTTTATGGGTGAGTAGTTATTTCATGAAAAGCTAGTATGAACTTACAGCATTATTATTCTTTGTGATTAATTATTCAGCAAAGCAAAAATTTGTTTGTAAAAATAATGAATTTTAGAACATGTTGCTCTTTCATGCAGCTCGCTCACCTTAACAGTCATTGGTTTTAGTGCTAATGGAACTTGTCTAGTTAAAAAAACCTGATATTTGCATGTCTCTAAGTGTATTTTAGCTACTTAGAAATGAAACAGGGAATGGATTTTGGGGGCCTTTTTCTTCCTTTTTTTTTTTTTACATTTCATTCTTCTTCTAAATCTAAGTGCTTTCAATTACAGATTTCTTCCAATTGCCTAACTGCATTTTGCAAATCACCCTCAATGAAAGCACATTTTTCATGAGCTTTATTGCCTACCAAACAACCAATAGTCACTGGAGCAATTAATAATATTATTTCCTTCTGCTACACTAGTTCTGCTCGCTGGGGTTTCTGCATGTGAAAACTTGTTCATTATGTTATTACTCTAGTCAGAGATCAATACTGACTAGAGCAGAATGAATGGGCAACCATCTTTGTAAAACAGAAACACTTCTCTATGATTTTTGAAGACTTGAACAATGGCCCATCTACAGTGTTAGAGTTTCGTTTCTGGATTAAGAAACCTAGTTCTTGCTACAATGACTTCTCACCAACGGATTACTTTGAACTGGTTAGAATCAACAGCAATGATCTTTTTAATTATTTAATACTTAGTATTACAGAAGTATGTGTTACTGTCCATATGAGTGCTGCAGTGTTTAGATTAAAAAAAAAGGGGGGGGGGGATAAAAGATGTTATCACAAAAATAAATCTGTATAAGTTTTATGCTGAAATAAGTTGATGACAGAATAATGACTGCCTAACATCCATATGCAATTCAGTTTTTGTTGTGCTGAAATTTAGACATCCAGCTACATGTGTATTCTTTCTTCTCCATAGAGACGAATAAGTGCCAGAAGGCTTGAAGGGAGCATATTCAACCTTGCTTCAGATGAGTGTCTCTCTTCCATTAAGGATGCACAAAATGTTAGCTTCCCTGTTTCCAGCTGTGCTTCAATTTAAAACACATTTCAGAAGACTGCTCTGGCTGTGTTACTGCTTCTCACCCCTCCTTCTTTAGGATGATCAGCTGTATGGGCAGGAATACAATTCTTTTTCTAAACCGTTTCAGGATTGCAGTTCAGCAATCATGCCATAGCTGCTAAGTTCTTTCTCATTTCACATCTCTCTCCTTTTTCCAGTATCCTCTTCCCCCCACTTTTGTCTGCCCAACACAATTCTAAAATCAATTCAGTTCATGCTATGCCCTTTGATGCAGTCATGCAATGTATTGTATTTCTGTCTTGTATCAATTCTTGTACTAAATCAGCCTAGAAAACCTGGAAAATCAGCAGTTTGTATTAATCATCTGGGATGTGGAGAGTGTTAGGCATAAAAGTATAGCAAGGTTTGGGCAGACTGGATCTTAATCCCTAAGAAAGCTCGTGAAGACACATACATTTTCCATAGGAGACTACATGGGAAAGGTGCAGTGCATCATCCTGTTTCTTTGTGGTAACTATTAATCACTGTCACTTCTATGATATAACAGACAACCTATTTATTTCGCACTTACAAAATCCTTCTTAGTCTCCAAAGTACAATGTTAGCGTGCACTTGCAATCATACCATAACTCATAAGTGCCTTTTCACTGTTCTATATTTCTTTTCATCTACCTTGAACAATATGAAGACAAGTTCAACTCATGACATGCCTTTTATTAGGCTGCAGAAAGCATCACATCTTTATCATGTACCACATTTTCTATTAAACCTGGATACAGTGTACTTTTAAAAAACATATGACTGTTCATACATGTCCTTTTAATGAAATGGTTTACTTTAGATATAAAATACTGTGATATCATAATCAAAATTTGTATACATGCTTTTAAAAAAGAAAAAAAATGCATAGCCAGTAATTCTCTGGTTTATAGTCCCTCTGGTTCTTCTTTAGTTTACAACTGGGTGAATGAGAGGAGTTTCTGTCGTACTAATCCAGACTTTTTGCATCAGTTAGCAAGAAGCAGAGGACCCAAGTTTTCTAGACTGTTTCCTGTGGTCTAGAGCCCTGGACTGTATAGGACCCTTTAGATAGATATTTTCCACATAATCTTCCTCTTAAACAGATTAGTTTAATTACACATTTAACAAAATTACATTAAAAATTGACATTATTTGATTCAATACCTTTTATATGTAGGTATATTTGCTCAGAATCCATTTTGTCTGTTAGTCCTGCTCTTTCCTGAATGATTTTTTTCAGTACTTCCTCAGACTCTACAGGTAGCATATCAATATCTGCCACCAAACAGATGTAACATCAGCACTTGACAGAACTGTTAATTATTAAAAACACTCTCTATGTGAAGATTTTTCTCTCTAGGCTGAAATAAGAATGCATTATTGTCAAGTTCCAACTGGATAAAACTCAGTGTCAGACTTATTATTTTTGTGACCACCAGAGTGAAATTAAGATGCAAGTGAGGTCAAATACTGCAATTGGCCATTTTGTTTATTATGGAAAGATGAGAAGATGATTATTATAAATAAGAGTGACAGGAGAGATCAGAAAATAAAGGACAGAAATTCAGCAAGAATTTGGAGTGCAGAAAGATAGTCACCACTGTGGATCCAGCAGCTTCCTGAGGGTCCATAGTCGTTGTCTTCAGTGGTGGGTGTCCCCCAGGGTCTGTAGTGCTCATCAGAGCTGGATGGCCACCACAGTGATCATCTTTATCCTCTTTTCTTATGTGCTGGGGGAGTGTCTCTGTTGTTAATATCTCACGTTGCAGATTTCAATTCAGTCTCTCGCAGTTACATATGTATTCTTGCTAAAGCATATCCAGAAAGGCATGAACATTATTCCTGCAGTAGATCATATTAGCAGATGCCTTGGCATGTTTAGTACTGGTAAACAATATACAATTCTTGTCTAGAGGCTGTTTAGGTGAGGGAAAAATTATAATTAATATTCTAATAATTTATGTTTTCTTTTTACTATCTATTAAATAATAATATATTTTTAGCAGTTCTCTAGCAGAGTCCTGACAGTCAGCTCCACATTCATATAAATTGTGTGAGGTTTTAATTTAAAGTTTTTGGGAGGAATGGTATGAATTTGTTTTTCAAGTCATGTTTCAGTAAGCATATTTAAAAGGACTTAGACCTTTGATTTCTTTAATGTCATGCATAAAGTAAAGTTTAAAATGAGCTTGGTCTTACCCAGAAATACACTTTAATCAACAATACTACTGAAATTCTAATCCATTTGAGATTTAATCAAATAACACACATTATAGAGTTATACATCATGCAGAAGCCACAGTCCTGTCATTATCTCTAATTGTTTTCTTCAGGCTTTAAGAATCAGTTTAAAAATTATTCCCTGAACTGCAGGGCTTGGGGAGTTTACTTCTACAGGAATCTTTTTCCTAAGAAGTTACATTATTTGAAAAAATATTTATGTTTGGCTTGCTGTTTGTTGGGGTTTTTTTTGTTTGGGTTTTGTTTTTTCCAATGAGAAAGCTGCTTATTAGCATCATTTAAGAAACTAGATTTTGAAAACCTGTTACATGATAGTCAATCCATCCTTACAAACGTAGCTGTTCCTCATGATAATAACTTTGACTCATGTTCTTGGTTCAAGAAAATGTATACTGAAGGTCGCCTTTCTAACCATTGAATTAATCTGTAACCATAGAAACAGCTGAACTGACCCCTAACTGAGATATTTATCCTGATAGAGAGCTCACCAATTCTGTAGAGGCCTGGCTGTTTGAGGTTCAGCATTTCATGTCTACAGAAAATGTGACTGACTCTCAGTGCTTTTAAGTACAAGGGGAAAGTGAACATATGTATCACCATTTGTTCTCACTATGATGTACTTCTCCAGTCACTGAGCTCTATAAGGTTCCCTGCCTTTTCAACTTTCCTCAACTGTTCAGAAAGTACAATGATGCAAGTTTTGATTATGAGATTTTATAACATAAAATAGACTCAGGACTACTTCTGGTTGGGACCAAAAATGAAAATGAGTACTTGTTGAAGAATGTATATAAAACCAAGCATTTTTCTCTTCACATTAAACATTCAAAAAAAAAAAAAAAACCCAACCCTGTGTTCTTCAGTTTCAGTGAGAAAGAAGATCTGATTGTTAAGAAATTATGGATTTTGTGGGATAAAGATCTGGTATTCAGCTTACGTTTTTTGAAAGAAAAACAATCAAGGGTTTTGTTGGTTTTGTTTTGTTTGTTGGCTTGTTTTATGCTGTCCATCTATTTAAGAGACTCACTTCTTATGAAGACTTATTTGCTTTGGTTTGTTTGCTTCTTTTGCCTAGTGCAGATGCTTAGAGGTGTGCTGGCTTTTGGATTTTTTGATTCAGACTTCTTGCTGTTACCTAAGTCTTTAAATACAGATTACTCAGGTATACGCTTTTGGATTGAGCCTTGGAACAAGTCATTTGTTAATTTACCGCATTTACTGAGAGTTAGGCAGTCTGGATGGCCCCCCAAGTTTATAAAATTATCTTAGAACTTCCATTTGACTCAGAAACTCGGAGTGCAAAAACCATTAAAAACCCTAAAACAGTTTAATAGATAGTGGTGCTTCTGGCTTCATACTGGGTTATCAAAAAAGGACTACAGTTTGTCATGTGCTTTCACCCAGGGTCTTTCATTTTTGCAACAAAGTAGAAATCATGCACCTTATTAAGAAGGAAAAAATGAAGAGTTTGGGTGTGAAGCACAGCTCAGGAAAAACATCAAGTAATTTCATGTAGTTGCCAAAAAAGTATCATAAGGAACTGCTCATCTGAAGCATGGATTTATGTATTTGTATATGTGTGTGCCTGTGCCTTTAGATATATACAAAATTACAACTTCTTACAGCTCGAATTGAAAAAAAAAAATTGTTTGCTAAGCAGGCAGGATCAGTAGGGCTGAATTCAAGTATCCTAAACAGTCTGTAGTATGGGGGAAACTGATATCTAGTTGTACCCTGTGCATGCGTTTTTGAAGGTGGTCACTTCTAAAAATTCTGTTGGTTTAGTGAGAGAAAAAAAGTTGTAATAAAATCTGTGGTACTTCCAAAATAAGTTCACATATATAATAGAACACAAAATAAATATCCAGATACTTGCCATGAAGCTTGTTTTTACCTTGAATGAGATGCCGAGAATTATTATAATTTCTACTATGAGATACAGCAGTTGTGAGCAATTTCACTGCTGACATGAAGTTATTTAAAAAGAAATTGACTAGGAAGCATTTATTTTATCCATTTGGGAGTGAGAAGCTGTTACTGAATGATGGAACTTAATTGGAGTTTATCACTATTAAATAATAGTCTCTAATATCAGAATGCATTCTTGAAACTTCTCACTCCCTTGAGTACTTTTCAAGGGGATTTAATAAGCAACAGAGCATGAGACTGGTTTTCTATTCCTGATCTTTAATTTGATCCTTTCATTTTTTGCTGTGATTTATTGATGCGAATAGAAAGTCCATTTAGGTCTTCACATACCTCCATGACAAACTCTGAAGCATTGATGACCCTCATTGGCAGTCACAGGATGCAGGAATTTGACATCTCTTTCTTTTGTTTTTTTTTTTTTGTTTGTTTGTTTGTTTTTGGCTTTGTTTGTTGTTGGGTTGTTTGGTTTTTTAGTCTTTGTTTCTATCTTTTGTCTTCTTTGGTTTGTTTTGTTTCATTTTGCTCTGCTTTGCTTTGCTTTGGTCTGAATTTCTTGAGTAGAACCAAGTGAAAAATTTGCCTGGGAAAAAAATTGCTGAAAAATTATTTACTCAATTTTTTTTACAGCTGAAGTGATTAACCAAGGAAACAAACAAGTCTGATTGGTTTTCATGCAGGTAACAGTTATACAATGTACTGAAAGATAGAGCAGAAAGTCAAAGACTAAATTCAGTTCACCAATTTTATACTACATGACTGCAGCTCATAAAATCAATCAAGACACTGCTAAAGCTAAAAAGAGCAAGGAAGTGAAAGCAATAAAATACAAGCGAGGTTGTTGTATAGGTGCCTAACAACCATTTCATTCAAAATAAATTTTGCTGACTTTCAAAACGGAAAGCATAAAAATAACTAATTCTAGTAAAGGAACAGATATCCCACAGGATGGATCCAGACAATTAATAAAAAGAACTGCAGCCTATTAAGCCTCCCATATTGAAGAAAAGTTCCTGATTATCTGAAGGATTTTTTTCATGAAGGAGAAAAACTTTTTATATGTACTTAGCTTCACCAATATTTGTCAGCAGGTCTGAAATATTCTATACTTAATTTTATAGAACCATAGAATAGTTAGGGTTGGAAAGGACCTGAAGATCATCTAGCTCCAACCACCCTGCCATGGGCAGGGGCACCTCACACTAAACCATATCACCCAAGGCTATGTCCAACCAGGCCTTGAACACCGCCAGCAATGGAGCATTCCCAACTTCCCTGGGCAGCCCATTCCAGTGCCTCACCACCAGCACAGTAAAGAATTTCTTCCTCATATCCAATCCAAACATCTCCTGTTTAAGTTTGAACCCATTACCCCTTGTCCTATCACTACAGTCCCTAATGAAGAGTCCCTCCCCAG
>JANRGW010014973.1:0-44571 GCA_024733675.1 Psilopsiagon aymara | reverse complement strand
GAAGGCTGTGTGGAGACCTCATAGCAGCCTTCCAGTATCTGAAGGGGGGCTATAGGGATGCTGGGGAGGAACTCTTCTTTAGGGGCTGTAGTGATAGGACAAAGGGTAATGGGTTAAAACTTAAACAGGGGAAGTTTAGCTTCGATATAAGGAAGAAGTTCTTTATTGTGAGAGTGATGAGGCACTGAAATGGGTTGCCCAAGGAAGTTGTGAATACTTCATCCCTGGTGGTGTTCATGGCCTGGCTAGACAGAGGCATGGTTTACTGTGAGGTGTCCCTGCTCATGGCAGGGGGTTGGAACTGGATGATCTGAAGGTCCTTTCCAACCCTAACTGTTCTATGATTTTACAATTTACTTGATTGATAGAGGCAGTCATAGATGTTCCCTACCACTGAGTACTTGCCAGGCTATGCAGAATAATCACCTACATTACTAATTTCAAGTGATAAAGAAGGGCTCAGAAAATTTTATTTTCACCCACATTTAGCAATCACTTGCAATGATGCAAAATAGATGGAAGTGTAAGGAGTAGCAGTTAGGAAATACCACGGCCGATTTACACAGCATCTGATAAACAGCCACTTGAGCACTAGACTTCACACTCATCCAGTGGGTGGCTTGAATTCCTCCCCAGATGGTCCTGTAGGGATGCTCAGCTGAGCCCACCAGAGAGAGAATCCTTCATTTAAAGTGGGCAGCAAGTGGTGGAGGGAAGCCAGGCAGGGCGCTTAATTGCAGCAACCTCTTCACGTGTAATTCTGTAACAGAATATTTGAAAATCATCTGCATTCTATTGTAAATTGGCACCATTAGTATAATACATTGCTGACATAAAGCACTCTTCTCTGATAAAACAGGGTATTGTTAAAAATGTATTTTTAATAAGTAAAGTATTGTTTAGATGACAGTATAATGGCAGTGTCAAGTAGCTATTTAGAAGGATTTCAGGTGCTAAAGAAGAAGGAGAATTACGATACATTAGGAAAATAGAAAATGAATTAGACCAACAGGAAGAAGCTACATTTCATGGCCTGGAAGAACCGGCAAAAAAGATAATGCCTCATGAATATTCATGCAGAAAATTTCCTATGCTTTGTTCTAAGTTCATTCAAAACCAGATGAATGATGCTCTAAGAGTAATTTTTACTTCATTGTGCTAAAAGCATAGTATTTTATACTGCTGGTTTTATTTATTCTTACTTTATACCAACCACAGACTATTTAGCATCCCAATTATCCTTTCTAGTACTGCTATTTCAGCAGATGAGCTGGTGAGATTTTTCTAAGTTCCTTTAAATGCAGGTATAGGGGACCTTGCCTACTTCACACTGTATTCATTGTATATTTTACATGTTATTAATGATGAGAAACATGCTCTGGAAATCAAGATTACATGTACTAAATACCAACATTGAAAGAAAGATTATGACTACTGCAAAAGGTGTATCTTCTAAACAATCCTGCATTGGCAGACTGTGGTATAACAAAACCCCAACTCAAAACCAACATAATTTGCATTCATAAATTGTGATTGTGTGCAGGATTTTTAAAGTTTGTGGGTTTTTTTGTTTCTTCTTCACAAAACTGAAACTCAAATGGAACTTTTTTTTACAGAATAAACAAGACTGTCATTCTGACAATGTTCTTATTCTTAGGATGGTAACATATTCCAAGTCTACAGGTAGTCATGGTACGAAATTACTGTCCTACTGATCTGTCAAAATGGTGTAGAGAATGTTTTATAAGTGACCTTTTGTTTCTGCAATTGCCTTGTCTAAAGCTTGAGCATCAAGTTTTTATTGCCAAGTGCTTCTTTTTATGGCTTAGCTTTGTTTACTCTTACTAAAGTCTGAGAGATAATACAATAGAAGTATCATAACTGCTTGCTGTGAAGAGCTGGAAATGCATAAGTATTTCCAAGTAAATAATTGCATGGTTTTCACCTTAACTAAATTAATAGCATTTTAAGAGTGTTTAGAAAGCCTCAGGATAAAAAGAAACACTGAGTTATTGGGTATCAAAAATGTTTTTTTTAATAAAAACGAGAAAGATCAGCTTCTGTATGAAATGGGGATAACTCAACACTGTCAAGGTTGTGTCTGATTTCAGTGAATTACCTTGATCAGAAGAGAAGCAAACCTGGATAATTAAAGAGCTTAACAAAACTTGTATGTACTCAAATTTATGCCTGTAATAGCAGATAGTAGGACACAAAAAGATTAGACTAATCTACCAGTAGTAGCTTTTTTTTTTTTTTTTTTCAGGAACTATTGCTGTTGCTGAATTATTTCCATATTTATGTCTCCTGCTGCCCATCAAAACTGGATTATTATTTCAGCAGCAAGGTGCCAATCTCTGTCAGGATTACATTGGAAAACAGTGAGACAAAATGACTGAAGACATGTTGAAATGCCAGATATAGGGCAAAATAGAGCTTATAAACAGTCATTTCTGTAACTGGCACAAACTCACACAACATAAGAGGGAGAAATAATCAAGAATAATATGTTACAAAAAGCAACCAGTTATCTACTTAAACGTGGTAGATTTAAAAAGGAGGTTTTCTATATTTTGAACAGCAGAATTATATATTTCAGTGCTTAAAGGAAAAGCTTCATACATTTGAGATGTAACATGGAAATATGTATTTGTGCTTTGTAGATTTACACAGATTTCAACATACAAAATATTTATTAAAATAGAAATGCAGCATGTGTTTAAACATAAAGCTCAGAGGGGAAGATACTCAGAACTCGTACTGCTGTAATTCCTAGCAGCATACCTTCTCCAGTGGTGGTGAGACAGAATCCAATTTTAAGTGTTACATTCATGAAGACAGATATTAAAAATGCCTTTGTATCATTCATTGGGAAGTTTTGTGAAGAAGATAAGAGCGAAATATCTAATCAGATACTCTTCTTCACTCCTGATGTATTGAAATTTTGTACACCGCAAGAGAATATAAAATTAACACATATAAGGTGAAAACTCCTTAATGGAATGATTTGTAAAAGCTTAATTCTATTAATTTGAATTTTCAAACGTTGTAAAGCCACAGTTTAAATGAAGCTGATCAAGAGTGTTTATGTATTGCAACTTATGTCTTTCAGATTTAGTGGATTACTTTGCCTTTGAAGAAATTATGATTTCTGTAATCCTTTTTCAAGGGCACAAACCTTGCATCTACTGAAGTCTGGATCGATTACTAGTAAACTACAGAGGTTACAGCATCTTTTGCTATTACCCTTTGATTTTTCAAGGTTTCCAGTATCAAATGCGTGAAGAAATCAATTCTCTTTAAAATAGCTGTTTTGCTGTCTTTCATTCTTGAAGCTCTTTGAGTACATCTTTGAAGCGAATTCATCATCTTTGGCTGTGTGTCCAAATTAATTTTGTTTTGCCTAAAGCAAAGAAAAACAATAAAAAAGTCCAGTTTTCAGAGAACATTAAAAGAATCCTAATTTTAATAATTATATTTTTTAAGTAGTTGTATGCAACTATTCAGAATCATGGTATGATATTGTAAAGCTTTTAGCTTTATTACACAAAATTTCTAGAAGTGGAAAGGTCATTGTAAGTAGAATGTTACAAGGTTTGTCATGAAACATTAACTTTTTTTCTGACGATAGCAAATGACAACACTAATAGATTGCAAACATCTGAACCTTTACTTGAGTTGTACACCTGGAGGCGTTTTAGTTCCGAATGGTGGCCATTGCTGTAGAACAGTGATTGCTTTGTTAACCTTGATTCTCTGTGCACATCACTCTTTGAAACTGATAACGTCTTGTCTTCTTCCATCCTCCCAGCTATTGAAATAAATCTCCAGAAAGCCCTGGCTGAAGCTTCTGAAACCTGCACACAGGAGTGTCTCATCCTAGGCCATTCTGACAACTGCTGGATGCCACCTTCGTTGACACAGTATCAGCAGTCCAACACCTCTTTGCCACCGTTTGGTTTCCAGCAAGGCTGGGGTCGAGGAGCCAGACCTGAGGGACGACACACTCTTGGGAGGCCTCTTCCAAAGGACGACACTGACAAAGGCCAGGGTGGGCCCAGGCCCCAATTCTATAACACCTGTGAAAGACTTTGTGCCAGTGAAGATCCTGTAAAAGTCATTCCTCTGGCAAACTTCGCTACATCCCACCAGGCACCTGTGTCTGGGAGCAGCACTACGTTTATACATGAGCACCAGCTATAAATGCGTATCTGGCAAATCTGTTATTTCAGGCTTTAAGTGTGACTGTATATAGTCACAGCCTAACAATGTTCGTAGTGCATATACAAACTTGTTAGGCTTGTGAATATTTGTGTATATAGAATCTTAAATTTGAAATTGAAAAGCTAAATCCTTCAGACTTAGTTAAAAGAAATTTACCATAGTTCTTGGTAAAATCCACAAGATGGGGAAGAAAACCCACAACCCAGAAACTGTCAAAAGAAAAAGACAAAATTCTGTTCATTTTCTTATATGGGCCTTATAGTACAAATATCTGTGAGTAGTTCTTCCTCCCTGTTGAAAGTAATTTCTTAGTACAATTTGGGGAATATAAGTCTACTCAGCTTTTTCTTTGCTTTTATAATTTATCGCGTATTCATAGTTTTCATCTTCCATTTGCTTAGCAATAGAGATCAAGTGGGCAATTTCTCATTTGATTATGTTGCATAATAGAATAAGATCCTAAAATCTAATTTTTAAGAAGGATAGTATATCTTTCAACCAAAATTTATCTTTTTTGTAACTAAAAGGGAAAATATACTTAAAGACACGACAACTGCTTTTGATTTTAATTTTTATTGTTTCAATCTACAGGTATTTATTCTTTGAAATAATGCAATAGATTAAATAGAAAGCTCTCAACTGGGATTTTCTGTGAGAAATAGACAACACAACAACGATAGCATAAGCAAGATCAAAACTGGGAAAAAAAGTTGCAAGTAACTTTTTAAATTTCCAAGATTTTTCTTTCTACAATAATACAAGCAACAATATGATACATATTATGCTTTTCAAGCCATAAGCCTATATTTTGGTTTGGTTTGGTTTTTTTGATCTTGCAGAGCTTTACTTGGCTACTGTTCCTGATAGTTGAAATTTATTTGGGCAGTGCTGAAAACAGTAGGAGAATGGGGTAGTTTTTTTGGCTGATGTGATGTGGCTGCAAGCTACTGGTGTTTAAAAGTTTATTATTGTGATGCGTATGGCAGGTTTTTTCCAGCTATATTCACCTATTGTAAGTATTCAGTAAAAGGTTAGCTAGATTATTAGTTACCTCACCACAACCTATTAGACGGAGGAGTGCTTGTCATTGTGGATTAGTTTATTAGAGAATGACTGACAGATTGTGGGTACTGAAAGCTGGATAAGTGTAATCATAAGCACACCCCATTCAGATTATTTGATCAAGTCTCGAGATGAGTCTTGTTGAAGATGAGGGATTTTTTGTTCTGCGTTCTGTGTACTGGAGGGTATTTAATACTGGCAGAAAAAAGCTGGTAAATCTACAGAGGTTGAAAAGTAGGTTCCTTTCTTAGATGAAAAAGCACTTTTACCTTCTAGTATTTTGTTGCTATTCAGCCATTCCATCATTTACACTGTGTACCTACCAAGAAATTTTTTCTTTAAAAGAAATGTGTAACTTTGTTTAGTTTTACTGCTACATTAAGTGAGACAATCGAAGTTGTATGGAAGGGGAAAAAACAGTGTGTGAATATTTCCTATGGATAGAATTCTATGTAGGCTTCATATTGTAACTTAAATCTGTAATTTATAAGCAAAACTGTGTGTAAAAATGCTGTAATATTAGCTGCTTGTAAAATTTACAGAAGTTCAAGTTGTTGAGGGTTTCCAATGAATGCTAAAAGAGCTTCTCTTATGTGCCCAGCAGGTATAAGTAGCTTTATATATTGCTGTCCCCACTGTAAATCTCTTCAAACCACATTTAGATTTTTATGTGCAAGACAAAAGAAGCTTCACTTTTAACCTACTGATAAAGTTTAATTAATGGACATCAGATTATCTAATGATGTACTTCTTTTCCTTTCCTTTTTTTAATGTAGTTTTCAGTAACATTTAGAAAAGATGTGGCACACTGGCTTCCAGTTGCATGTAGATCCTGGAAAAAATAATAATCCTTTGGGTACTGACACACAATAGCTGACAATTCATTTCTGATTCCAGAACAATTAAAAATGTGACAGATTAATTCATACCTAATATATACAAAGCTGTTTGTTGTTTCCTTTGGAGACTTCACGATGAGGAAGTCCTTTTCAGGGATATGCAAAAAAAACCTTATCTGTAGTTTCCACAGATTTACCAGACATATTAATTGTGCAAATTTAGAATAATGCTGACAGCTAATGCTTCCTTCAGGTTTTATTACAGAAGGCTGCCACAGCAAATGTTTACAGAATTGGCTGCCGAATTGGAAAAGTCTCATTTTATTGGCCTGTAACATTTCCATTCTGACTGGAAGTTGTAACTGAAATTTTCTGGCAAAAAATAGCATTTCTAAAATCTTAGGATTTTCATAGGAAAAGGTGGAGGAGCCAGAACTAGTGTTTTTTCATAGGTAGGGAAAAAAACAAGCTTCACATTTGAATATTTAGGAGGTTTGGAGGGGGAAAGGGGGGAAATGCCTACAGTAGCAAATAACCATACCCCTTTTTTCTTGAAAACAAAAGAACAAAAAAAATCCCTCCAAAGCACCAGAAGCAAACAGCACAAAACCTTGCTTGAGCAAGCACAATTGTAAAGATAAATCTGATTATAGATTAAGTATTAAGTGTTATATCCATTAAATTGTGTTGTGATATTCTAAAATTGTGTCAAACATGATACAGAGCAATTAATTCTAAGTAAATGTTGTGGCAGGAGTTAAATGGCTCCCTCATTTTTACATATTACCTGTCTAATATATAAACCGATGGATTTGAGGAAATGATTTTCTTTGAGTGGCATGTCAGTATCCAGAGGAATAACGTTACTAGAGACTCTTTACACATCTTGTCATATATATAAATAATTTTTCTAGTACATAGACTGTATATTTTTGTGTAATTTTTTTTTTTTTTTTAGCCATTTAACTTATTTTATCTTACTTGTGTGAATTTGTGGAGAAAACAATCCTATATACAATATACAGTAAAATGGTAGTTACATGATTAGATTTGTTTCATACCGTGTAACAATAAAGGAAAACCTTTGCCTTCAAAGTAATGTGTCACACAGTCTAGCCTAGGTTATTCCCACACCTCTCTCCTTCCCCACCTCATTTCCCCCCCCCCCCCCCAGCCAAATTCAGTACATGCTTGTTGCATTTCTGAGTATTGCATCAAAGTTATGGGTAGTGATGGCAGAAAGGAACTTCTTTCTTACTGAAAAGCAGTCAACGACTGAAAAATAAAGAAGTGAGGTTGAACTGTTTGAAAGTAAAATATGCTGTTTCTTTGTTTTCCTGAACTCTGTTGTATCATAAAGTGCAACTTAATTCTAACGGAAGAATCATTAGGCATGTCTGCTTGGCCAGACAGAGACTACTGAGCACCTGCTCTCTCT
Source organism: Psilopsiagon aymara (assembly GCA_024733675.1). Taxonomy (NCBI): domain Eukaryota; kingdom Metazoa; phylum Chordata; class Aves; order Psittaciformes; family Psittacidae; genus Psilopsiagon; species Psilopsiagon aymara. The sequence continues at coordinate 37,008 of JANRGW010014973.1, read as the reverse complement.
GGGCTGTGAGCTGGCAGGATGCAGGTCATTTAGCTAATTATCATGGCAGTGAGCCCATGCTAATAGGACCTGAGGGCTTGTGAATGTTAGCATAACAGCTAGCTTGACATAACATTACTTATGTGGTTTTGAATCCAGCCAGGTCTTTTTATTTGGTGTAGGGCTGGAGAAGGGCAGCTGCTTTGTATTGGACATATATGACCCCAGTATCTATAGATCTGTTTGGGTTATTTTGTAAGAGAAGTGAAGTTTGCTCTGCTGAGCAAGCTGTAAGCCAGCGTGGAACCCCATCAGTGCCGAGCTACCATTATTGCACTGCTTCCAGCATGGTCAAGCCAAAGACAGTAGACCTAAATAATTTCTGGTCAGTAACAGTTGATTAGCTCAAGGCTTTTTGATTCAGGCTTCTAAAGTTGGAGATTTTAAAGCTTGATAATTTACCCTTGACTTCATTTGCTCAAGTTTTGCTTTTCCAGCTTGAACACCAATCCTTAATGAATTATTATCAATTAAATGATTGCACTGCAGTTTGCTACCATAATTTAATGAGATAAATAAAAAGGAAGAGATTGGTTTGTGCCGACACAAAGTAAAGTTGAAGGCAAAGATTTTATTTGGTATACATAGATAAAAATGTGTATAACTTATGTTATCCCTAGTGAAGAAAGAGATTGATGATTTCTTGTAAATAGTTAAGTTTGTATTTCTGGGAAATGTCCCTGCTCTATGGCATACTACAGGATCTGAGGGTGAGCAATGTATGTCTGTGTATTGAAACAGCCCTAACCACACTTTAAACATCATGCAGTTGGACATCATATACTACAGTCCAGCAGCATTTAAAGTCCAGTAAATCTGCAGTAGTTCTATTTCAGGTTTCTGTACAGCATGTGGTCTTGTTAATTACAATGCTGATTAATAAACTAGATCCACAAAAACAGTTCTCTCTTTTGCCTTGTTTTCTCTGTGTTTCTGAAAAACGAAGGATTTCAAAGTATTCCATCAGCTACATTCTCACATTTCCAGCTTTCCAAAACTCATTTATTTGTGAAGCCCCAAACTGTCAGAAAGTCAAGAGAATTTAACTTCATTTGCAGTTGCTTCATGCAGCTGAGTCGCAGGCTTTTGGTAAACAGCAGAAATATTCACACATAACATGTACAGTAATCTAGCTTTATATTTGCAGAAATACCTTCCATTTTTGTGTCACTACTTTTTCTACCAATCTGCCTTTGTCTGCTATGCCTCTGATACACTTACTTATAGAAAATCATTATGAGCTGGAGGCAGGAGTGTTTATGGGTTTTGTTTTGTTAGAAAATAAGCCATTTCTCATTGATAGAACACGGTTAGTAAGTTGTTGTTGAGCTAAAGGGATTATCCTCTCACCATGAATGTGATATAATGAAATAAACGTCAAATGAGGAACTAATGAAACAATATTTTACACCCTTTTCTACATTATTTATGTCCATATTTAAAAAGTAACTCTCTTGATCATTGTCCTGACACTGAGACAGTAATATCTTATTCTTTGATGCAGTTAGGGCTTTGCAAGCATAGCTTACTTATCTGCAGGACCTTTTTAAGCAGGAAAATAAATATAATTTAAATATACTTATTTTGGCATCAAAACTGTGAACAAGTGTATTCCTTCACTGACAGTAACTGTTGAAACAGTAGTTGTTACGCTGAAGAACTTATTCAGCCTACAAATTAAAAATCAAAAATGGATTTCCCTGGTTTGGATGGTAAATTCTTAAGCTGAGATCAGTAATATTTTGAAGGGCAACCACAAGAGACAGTGAAACTGGAGTTTCACAGAGAGATGATACACCAGAATAATAGAGAAAGGGAGAAATATGTACTACCTGAAGTTTTGCATAATTTTTTGCAAAGCTGCTGAGGGATTGAAGAAATAATGTTTCCTGGGAGTCATCTTTTTGCTTTCCTCCCTGCAGGCACAAGAAATACCTGGAACACTTCTCTTGCTACGCTGAAAATACTTGAATCCGAGGTATTTGTGTTGTTGCTCTTGAAAGTGCAATGCTTTCACCAAAGGGCTGCAGCGTTGAGGGAGGGCTGGTGCAGTGTTCAAAACACATCTCTTACCTATAAGATGGATGTCAAGCCCTCCTGCTAGGTAATTTGTGGTGAGGTAATGGCTTGTTAGAACATACATATGATTTATTCAAAGAAGAACACATGTTTACCAATAGCAGGCAATTTTGAAGCTAGGCTGCATATATGATCATTTAGCATTTTTGCCTTTTCTTCAGGTTTCTTCATCCTGGAAGTGCTATGTTTCAAGCAGAAGAAGGAAAATGAGCAAGAAGGTACTTTCTACAGTGACTACAGGACAGTTATCCTCCTTTGTGTGGTGGCAAAAATTGTGTTTTAAAGAAGGTACATCTGGACTCCCCTTGCAAGTAACACCTTTTTTCCCCAGGGTGTAATCTTTCTGCCCTGATCCTGATCCATTTGTGATCCAGTAGTAAAAATACATCATGTCTGATAACTGCAATGAAACTAATGGTATATATTCCCATTTTTATTTTTATTATTTTAGCGATGTAGAGGTCTTTTGATGGTGCTAATTTAAAGCTTAAAGCTAACACTCTCGCAGTAAATACTTTTATGATCTGAATGCTATATCTTTATATTTAATTCAAAGCAACACAAAGCAGAAACTTAAATCTGTAGGTTCATGCTTTCTGGGTAGCTTTTAACTAGGAATCGATGCTACCTCTTCTTACACTTTTTCTCTACAAGAATTAAGAAGTCTGTTTTTATAAGAATGAAAGTTAGTATGTACACCCATCGAAGAAACAGATAAATGAAGTGCCTGGAAGCAGTGTACTAGACTTCAACCCATAGCTTTAAGCTACCAGCTGTGATGTGTTCTAGAGCAAATGAGTAGGATGTGCAAAGAAAAAGACTTTTTCTAAGTCACTGAAATTAAGTTATTCATTGCTACTGCAGCTGTTATATATGTAGTAAAAGAGTTGATTAACATAATGAGATTAAACTAAGAGAAATTGCTCTTAAACTGTACTTAGCTTGAGTCGTTGTTTAGTTATCAGAGATGATAAAAGGCTGTACCCAAAAGCTTGTCTAAACTTTCCAAATGTCAGCTGTTCTATAAAAGATGTACTTTTGCTTCTCTGCTGTGTAGATCAAGCTTCAATTTACAGGTGTATGGAAATACAATAAGCTAGTGTATAGTTCTCATGAGACTACTTGAACAGAGGAAAGCTAAAATCAGTCTCAAAAATGAACTGATTATAAGTGAGGTGGGTGAGTGATGGGAGAGGTGGATACTTTGAATGCTTTAGGAAAAAGGCTATGAAGACACAGGCAAGCAGGTAAAATGTATGACTCTGCCAGCTAACAGATATGCTAAGAGACACACTGGGTTGTCTGCAGACTTGCAATGCAATGCCAGTTTTGTTAGTTAGCATTTTGCTAATGTGGGGGAAAAAAAGATATTTTGCAGAAAAATATCTATTAAAACCTAGATAATCAAGACCTGCAATGAAAAAGAAGACAGCTGGAATACTTATAGGCCTATTTAAGAAGGCCCTAGTACCAGGTATGGCAACAGGCGAATTTCTAGTAAACATAAAGGGACTCTTGCTGTGCAAGAGCTAATGCTTTCAAGTGGTTGTAACTAGAGACACCAGAATGGACCATAATGGTTTAGAAACTAAAGTTCAGTGAGAAAATAAAGATGTGTAATCAATCTACATAGCAATACACACACTCTCAATTTAATTTTGTTTTCAAGTTATGTACAAGAGACAAATGTCATCACTGAACATCACACCAATTACTGTATACAGTCTAAAAATATTCATTGTATTATGTGGGTGTGCACAAAGTCAAAGCTGCCTGTCTTGGCAGATACAAGTTGCTATTTGTTTGTTTGTTTTAATTGCAGTGGAGACATTTAGCACTGTGCCTGCCTGGTAACATGGGAAATGTAATACCAGACCTTGACATCTAAAAAGATTAGACTGTCTGACCTGACTGGCTCATAAAAATGATGCTGAGGAAATTGGCAAAGAAAACAAGTCTCTGAAATTCTAAACAAGTATTTTAAATGCAGAAAAATAATTGAAAGGGTCATATTTGCAGCTTATATGCTGCAAATAATGTGCTGCACAGCTGTATCCATATAAAAGTAAAATTTTCACAGTGAAGCATGGTAAGAAAGCACTTTTGTTAGCTGAATTCACTCTCTTGCAATGATTACACACAATCAATCTACTTGGATTTTTAAATGCTTTTTATCAGATTCCAGTCTATTGAATCAGAAATGTATTTCTGTCAGTGTAATGCTACTGAATATTAAAGAAAAGATAAGATTTTCAAGATTTTCCTACCCGAAAGCTGTCACTTCAGTCTACAAAAGGCAGTTATTGAAGCCTATTACTGTTTTGGAAATGCCTGTCTGAAATTTCCTCAAATATGCTACTAAAATATGCAGAAAGGACCAAGAAAACATAAATATTGAAGATTTATGCTGTAAAAATTTGAGTGAGTTTGCATATAAATATTTCATGAGATATATGAAACGTAATGAAAATTCAGGAATGTTAATGTTTTCTTTACACAGAAAATCTGAAGTAACGTGGGGACCTGAATCTAATTACAATGAAAGTAAATCTAGTCAGTGGGCTGAATAGAAACAAACATATAAATACATATCCATATTTGCCTATTTCATATTGGAAGAAATTATTCTGTGCAGCTCTAATTAGACAGAGTAGCCAAGGACAGGCACATTGCCCTTAATTTTAGGGGGGTCTTTTATCAAAGTTAATTGTCTAAAGCCTCTCTAAGGAGGGTATTAGGAAAAAGGTACCTACAGGGGCAATTCCTGCAGTTCTAAAATTTCAGTATTTGCACATGTCCAGCTGATAGTGGAGGAAAGCTCCATCACCATTAGAAAATTTAGGTTACATGTCTGCCTTTTAGATGAATAAAATCTAATTAATCCAAACCTAGTTTTTACACATATTCTATATTCTAAGTATAGATATCAAATAAAACAAGCCCAACCCCTCTTTTTATACCATGCATGACTACTAACCGCTTCAGAACAGTTTGCCTGCCAGGATGCACCTGGTTGTGTTTGTCTTTCATGCCAGCTTCCTGTCAGAGGTGTATAGAGAGGCTGACATTTGATGTACGCAGAAGAACAAAGAACAGGTTTTGCATTAAAGCCAAATTGGCAAATATTTTTGTTTCCCGTGATGAGTTTCGCTTAGCTAACACAAGAGCCAGCCATGCAGGGAAACGTGCTCCGTTAGTGCAAAACTGAATCTATTTAAGAAGGTAAGTACAGTTGCTGGGTTTCCCCTTCGCTTTCTTCACTCCCTTGCTAAATGCTGTGCTGGCACATCATTTTCTTTTCTGTGACAAGTCTTTTGGAAAGCTAACAGGGAGCCAACTGTGCTTAGGCATGTGCACCTGTACCACAGAGGAACCAAATGAAAACATTAAATAATGTTTTCCTTTGTGCAGGAGAAACATTAAGTACAAAAAATTTCTACAAGAAGGATTGCTATTATGCAGAGAAGTTGGTAAATAGTCTTGGCTCTTCATAAAAAGATAAAACTCTGCTGAACTGGGAAGCAGTGTCTTATTTTTATGAGTTTACCTGTTTGCTAATTGCTTACATCTGAACAACCTGTGACTGCAACAAACCGAGAAAACAATTATGTCAATGAAATTGCTTTCCCTTAGCTTCAGTTTGACAGCTAAAGGAAGGTCACATGCGTGGAAATAGCACTTCAGTGAGGTGGTCATATTGGGCTGACTGAGGTGATATCCCCAGGTCTCCTTCACTTGGAAATCACCTAGAATGCCATTATCTGTCACACGAAGCTGTCAGTGCCATTTCTAACACGGAAAGTACTAAAATCTAGTTTTCTAGTAAATGTAATATATAGCAGCCCCTTCTATGCACATTTCAAACTCCTCACTTAAGTTTCACAAGTGTACTCCAGCCTGCACCATTGGTTTTGACAATTTATTATTAATTATTAATTCATTACTTGCTGGACTGTTTTAACACTGCATGTTCTCCACATGGTCAAGAATGAGCTGCCAAAAGCTTATAACTTAATAGCAGCTGCCTTACCCACCACATCCGCCTCACATGCTAGAGCATCTGGCACTAGCATTAGGACTTGTTTGCCAGGCTCGGCAAGGTTCTGCTTTCCAGGGAGGCCCTCAGCTTTCCAGAAACACCTATTACGCAAGGTCACAGTCACCTGTAGTTGGAAACAACTTAGTTAAAGTAACACTGGCTGTAGTTACACCAGTGGTAGGCAGAACGTTTGTCACACAAGCAGCGGTGACTTCAGTCTGCTTGAAAAGCATCTTCTTTAGCGTTCTCCAAGGCAATTCTTAGGTAATAAATTACCTGAGATGCAAGTTTAACATGAAGAATGTGCACAGGCAGTAAAAGTGTAGATGTTTATGAAGAAAATGATTAATCATAGATGAGTTATGTTTATCTGGTTCTCAGTTCAGATGGGCATAAATATGTGCTGTAACGTAAATATGTACTCTTATTTCTTTATATTTTTAAGTAATTTCATCTCCAACTTCTCAACTTTAGTCTTTGTATTATAAACCTTTTTAACTTCTCAAAAAAAAACCCAAAACAGTTAAATAATAACTCCTCTTACTGTTATTCACCTTTTTCTCCAGTTTTCCCCAAATCCTTATAACTTAGTTGCCAACTCATAGTTCCCTTCACAGACCAATGTGATATAAGAATATAATAATGAAAAATGTAAATTCAAAGTTCTGCTTGTGATTTCAGTGCAGAAAGTTCACATCCAGAGTATGAAAATTATTCTTTTATACAGCTACATTACAATTCTTAACTTGAAATGCAGGCACAAGATAAAGTTACATATTTATATATTGTATTTCACACAGACTTAATAAACTCGATTTGCCATTTTCTTAAATGGAGTTTATGGCAGCTGTACTAACTAAAGGGCTTACAGATTTTTCTGCAGAGGAATGTGCCCATTTTTGCTCAGTTTATGAACACTAATGTAAAAAGTCAGAGCTTGTGACTATTGATTCTATAACTTATAGTTGGCATAAAGGGTTTAAAATGTAGTGATCAATTGAGTTCTGACCCTCTCGAGAGGTTTTAGCTGTTCAGCATAAATCTAAAAGACTTATGGTACTTGACATAAGAATCTAAAATCTAAAAGATTTATTCTACTTGACATAAGTAGAATGTAACTGTATTGCTCAATAAAAATCCCAAACAAAACCAAACCAAACAAAGAACAAAAAAACAAACCCCCAAGTTAATCAACATTATTGTAACCTTGTTTATTAAAAATAAAGAAAACCATCTATTTATTGCAGTAGATGGTGTAATAAAATCACTTTTTAGTCCTAAAAAAGTGTTAAAGTAGTACTATTACTATGGAAAATCATATCTAATGAAGCAACAAAGATGATTTGTACAAATCAGTATTGCATCACATACTTCTATTCTTTACCAGTGAAGGTAAGAAAAGTTAGAGAGTAACAAAAGGTCTGAGTGCTATCTTCGGATACTATGGCAGCTTGTTCCTTTCCATACGACTGCCAAAATTTCAGTCACAGAAGATTTTAGCAAAACCAAAACCAAATTTACCTCTCAATTTCTGTTTAAGGGAGCTTGCATTCTAGGGTAATTTAAGTATGATGTTAGAAATGAAGCTAGAAAAGTGCTTGAGCCTTCCTAATCTTACTATAATTTTTAACAAGTGAAATGAAGACAAAGCAGTTATACTGAGTGTTCAAGGACAGCAGTCAACAAAAGGCATCCTGGTTTCTAAAGCCATCATGAAGTTTTAGGAATTGAATGCCATATGGGAATCAAATAGCACTAAAATTTATGTTAACATGATAACTTTTACAGTCAACTTCTTATGCTGACAGATTCTCCCCTTTCTGCTATCTAAAAAACTGTATCCTTAAAGAGATGTAAAAATAGAATGATGTAAATGTCCTAGGATGAAAATCTTATTTTCAAAAAAGTATGGACAAATGAAGATTTTGCACTCAAGGGTTAGCAACATTTTAATCAGTTGAAATTAGCTTACATACCTACAGATCTGTCACAGGAGGATGTACAAAGAGATAGCAACAGCACGGTCAATAACGGATTAGACAAACTCATGGACAACAGATCTAGAAGCAGATACTAAAAGGGATGGACAGGGGTACATCTTCTAATATTGGTAGAACGAAAAGTGTGAGCACTGGAGTTTCGTGGAGAGCCTGCACAGCCAAAGATAGACTCAATTCACTTGTTCCTTCTATGCAGCATGTCCAGCTGTGCCTATCAGAGCCAGAACACAGAGCTGGACACACTCCTGGTCTCACTGAGCAGGGTACTTCTCATGTGCTTGTACAGTCTGTCAAGGACATCTGGACAATTGACAGTGCTCACAGCTCGCTGAGATTAATTGTGTCTCCCAGGAGCCTCTTCTTTACTATGTCTGCAAAAATGGCCCCTCTTCATAAGAGTTTCTGCATAAGCAAAGTTTTAAAAAACTTTTTCCTCTTCCTTGAACACAAGCTTTAAAATCAATCCAACTTTGCAACTGTGATTTGTCATTTGCCATAACTAATATTACTACCGGTTCTAGTAATTTTATTTTCCTTTCCTCATTGCGATTTTCGAATAGTACTTGATAATCCAAAGAGATTCCATGTGCTACTTCATAAAAATACTCAAAGCTGTTCTCCAAACACATACTCATCACAGTGAAAGCATAGAATATGATTTCCTCCCTGTCATTTACTGTGCAGTAAGCAGTGCTGTAATTCTCTGGCATTGCATCATCTGTTCAACCCAGGTTACTCACCCCTTTGGATTATCAAGATTGCCTTTTTCCTCCCAGAGAAATAGCAGTTATAATAGACTATTTTCAAAATGACAGCTTAAGTGGCTCCATGGTTCCTTAATATCTATTCAGAAGTCTTGTCTCCCTGCGTATTTTTATTGCTTTCCTTAAAACGCAGCTTGTGAGAAAGGTAATGCATTATTAATGTTAGTTGTCATAAAATAAAATAAATACTCACTTTTTGAAGAACCTGATCCACTAATCAAGAGTAAATGAATGCATCTGAATTATTCAAGGAACCTCAAATAGTGCAACTTGTACTGAAATTGAATATTGTGAATAGAATATTTGCAATGTAATAAAATTCATCCCTGGTCATATTAACTACTCCATTTTCATAAGAGAAAATGGAGTTTTTATTATTATTTTTAATCAGTGTAAATATTTTACCCACCTTACCAATGGCAAAAAGGTCCAGGTTAGGTTTCTGCACTTTGTTACCTTTAACCAGACTTCTACAGTGAAGATTATGTTAAAAGCAGTTGTTAGGGCAGGTGCCCTATGTTTCAAAGGAAGTAGGTAAAACTCTGCTCCTGTGCAACCGAATTATGTGTCAGTTAATGGGGAGCTGCAGGTTGGTGGTCTTTAAACAGCTGTGCAAAGAATATGTGGAAAATGCTACCATTGGTTGTGAGAAAGTGAGCACTGCTGAGTTGATAAATTTTGAACCAGTGAGTGATAGCATCAAGGGCAGGACATGAACAAGAAGCTCTTAGGCATTTAATTAAAAACAGCTCCTACAGCCAAGGGTTTGTTTCCTCCCTATTACAATCCATTTATGTCAGTGAATTTTCTGGCACTGCTTCAGGACTTTTTCACTCCATCACCCTCTTTTTCACACAGTGGTATTTATACCGTATTCCCCAAAGATATTTGCGTTCACCAGTAAGAGTTTTCTTTGGAAAAAAAACCCACCAACAAAGCAGCTGTGCCTCATTTCTAAATGCATATGCAAAATCTCATTCTTATAAATAGAAGCCTCCTAAATCCTGTGCAACAGTATGACATGTTCAGATTGACAATTTATTTATATTCTTTTATTCACTAAATTATCCTGGATTCAAACGGACCTGCCCAGGAACTACTAGAAATGTCAAATTGTTAAAAGTAGTGATAGTCACTAGAAAGTCGTAAGTAACCAACAGCTTTAGGAGAATGGAGTTTGTGATTCTATTCCTTGCTGGTTCTGTGATACAGTCTTAAATTCTTGAGATAGTCAATTCTTCCTTCTTGGTTTCAGTTTGCCCATTCAACATAGAAGTGTTTTATTAGTATTTCACTATCAATGAAAATTTCTCAGGGGGCAGACAGGGTGGGAGGGGAGGAAGACACCTTCAATAAGGCATACATATTATCTCTCAACCTCCGAAAAGGAAAAGCATGTTGCTACAGATATCCTCGCAGTAACTGAGATGGCATTGGGGCTGGCAAGTTAAAGAGCTGCTAGAATAGCTTTGAACAGCCTTTATGACAAGAGAATTTTTTTTTCTGTAAACCTAAAAGCCAATGCTGAAGGAACCTATTTTATACATTTTAATATGAATTTAACCTGTGTGCTGCAATATAAATCATAGAGCTATTTTCAAACTACATCAAAAAAAAAAGTAGTACACTTCCAAACAGGATTTGAAATTGCAGCTTCCATTTGGGAATCTCAGATTTGGTGGACATGCCTTCGCTCATGGTCCTATTACCAGAGATATCAACTTAAAGCTTAAATCAAGTAGCAAGTTTGAGACCTCAAACCTGATCCAACTCCTATTGAAATCAATGGGTTGTTTCCACTGGATTCAGTGGCCATCTTTTCAAACAAAGTGTGCTTTGGTTTTGTAACACAAAGAGAATTTTTTCATCTCTAATAGTGTTCTCCCTAGAGGAAAGCCACAAGCTGGAGCTGTGGGATTTATGAAGCCCTTTTGTTTAGTCCTGAAGGAACAAAATGCTTCCACTTGCCTATATTCCCATTAGCTTTATGTGCTCTGTCTGTGGAATAAAGATATTTTATCTTCTTGTGTTCCAAAAACATTGAAAAATAAGATTTAATTGAAATGTATGAAAGAATCACTTAATATATTTTTCTACTCAACTTTGAGAACATTTATATGTATATAAAGATTTCATTAAAGAAATTTGCAGTGAATGATAAGTGCTACATTATATATCTATACCTATATATGTAAACAAGTACTTTTTCATTCTCGTGTGAACAGGTCAAAGCAGAGGCAGAGAGAATGCATTTGTCACATGTTCTATTCAATCTCATCTGTTTTTCCATCTATATGTATTCATCATAAATCTTGTAAAACATGCTGAAATGCACTGGAAGGGCAACCTCAATAATGCCAGTAGATTTATGCATCAGCAATACTAGTTTTTAACAGCAGTGTTACTTTCCATTTCAGACCTGTGATAAAACTTCTGCTGCAGTTTGAGAGTTATCTGACAAAACATTTCCTTGTTTTAAGTGTGGCAGGAAGATGAATGATTGAGTTGGCAGAATACTACAGATAAAAGATTAGGAATGTTCTTTATCCAGAATATTTCTTTACATATCTTAAAGTGAAATATAGATTATCCCATTTCAGTCTTAAGACTTTATCTTTGTTTTGCTGGGGGCTGGAATTCCCAAGAGCTATCAGAACCCAGTGAAGTCAACCTAAAGATTTTCATCAGCTCTTGATGAGCCTCAAATCATCTACTAAATGAATAAGGCTTCTTTTACAGCAGTGAAAAAAATGTATCTTTTTAAAAATTATAAGTATTTTAGGGAGACTTAGTGTATCTCTCACTACCTGTTAAAAAGGTAACCTATTTAGTATTAGTTAGTAAAAGCTATTTTGTATTAACATTTTCTTTGAAGATAAGCCTTCTTTATTCCTGCTGTCAGTATTTTGAGTATGTTAGTTGCCCTGCTATTAATATCCTACACACCACCTTTTTCCTTTCAGAATATTCAGACCTTATGCTGGACATTAAAATAAATAATAATAATAAACAATTTACTAATCTGTGGTGTATTTTTATATAAGAACGAGTCTAGATAAATAATTACGAAGGTACTGAGTGTTTTAAAGTGGTATGCTACCCTTGTGTGCTTTGATTTTGATCTGTATTTGGCAAATATTCATCTAATCTCTGGTGTAGGCTGAACTTGGGAGCTACACAGAAGCTCTGTCTGGATGAAGGAAAGGCTGCCTGGCAGAGGACCACTTTCTAGGATGGGTTGGGTGTATCCTGATGTTTTGGGAAGGATTCAAAATGTAAGAGAAATAATTTGTAAATTTGTTAAAAATGTTTTCTTTTTAAGTATAACATAAGGAATACAAAGCACTGACACTGTTGGGGAAAAATATCTCAGTTTCTTTTCTAATCAGTCAGACATAAAGTATAATTGTCGCAGCTGCACAACATGGCATGAATCATAAGGATGACATTATCCTGTCTTCACTCATTTCTTTTCTGCTATATCTCACAGATCTGAGAGGGGCAGCTATTTTTAATACTGAGAGCTCTCATATGCCAGGTCCCACATGAACTAAGGCTGTCCTCTATCTCATGCAACATCTGTCAGATCAGCAGCAGGTAACACGAGATGTTCCAGTCTCAAAAGCCAATGACACCTGACGATACAGCTTATCTATCAGGAACAAACGCAGCACCATCCAGGTCCTTGAATGACTGAAGCGTATGCACAAGTAAGAAGCAGTTGTCTTGGGACTTTCAGCAAAGCAGATACTCTCGCTCTCTAACCCTTCCTTATGAGCAGATGTTGCTGCAGCTCAGGTCTGTGTAGCTAAGTCTGAAATCTCTTCAAAGCTTGCATCTACCTGCCAGTCACAGTTTCATGGGGTCCTGTCACTCTGTACTGACATGTGTAAAGTGGCAATAAACTCAGAAGTGGAGTGATTAGAAGTATATTAGAAAATGATGAGTGGTGTCTGACAGGTGAAGAGGAATTAATTGGCTTATCAAAGAGCTAGAACAAAACTAGCAAGGGTTCAGAGCTCGCAGAAAGAGGTGGCTCTTCAGGTGGTTGCAGTTCACATCTGGCATTCCTGGTCACAGGATGCTGCCACTGCTCAGAGCTTAATAGGTTCAAAAGGAGACATAGCAAATCCTCGGAGAAATTCCCCTGTGTTAGTTATTAAATGCATGGCAGCAATGTCAGCTCAGGCAATGCTGAACCTGAGGGAGCGACAAGAGGAAGAACTGCACCTGCTTTAGCCTTTTCTTATTGTCCCATCAAGGTGCACCTGCACTGGGCTGCTCAGACTTAACGGCTTGCATCCCCTACCACCTCTACTATGTGCATTATCCACAGCCATCCAGTCGGGTTACTGAGCACAGGTACAGACAATTAACATGATATTGTTTAATCTATGCATGCACGTTGGTATAGATCAGTTAGAAGGGACATTTAGAGGCCATCTGGTCCACTCCACTGTGTAAGTCAGTGCTTGGGTTAGGTGAGCTTGCTTGGGGCTTGCTCAACCCCTATTCCAGCTCCTGATCACCCTCCCTGCGCATCACCTTTCCCTTAAATCTAGTGGGGACTTGTTTACTCACTCATTTGCTCACAATCCCATGCTCATGGTGCACTTCATGTCCCTGAGCACCAGGTGCTGCTTTCTGTTGCTCCTGAAACTCTCTGGAAGGTTCCACAACCCTCAGATTCCATGGCTGCTCCTGGAACAAAAGGTCAACAAGTCCAGCTGTGGTTGGTTAGTGTGCAGCGGGTCGTGCCTGGCTGGTAAGTGGCGCCTATGGGGCAGATGGGGTTGTGCGGGGGGATTTGGGGGGCCACGCTGCAGGCTCAGTGCCCTGCCTGGCAGCCACCGTCCAGCCTGGGGTCCCTCCGGACACTCGAACTGAGTTGTGTGTTCTGGCCAAGTGCACGAGTACAAATGTTTCTTCCGGGCACAAAGTTCATTTACAGTAATAGAGGAGCTATTGATACCTTGGGGGAATTCTTCACTATCCAATTTTGACTTTATTCTGTCCCCTAAAAGATGGGCTAAGCTGTGCCTCTGTTACAAAGCCTTATTAAGGATTCCAGTCTATGTAAATAGCATGGTCATCCTGAAGGAGTGACGCTTATCACCAGCTATGAACAGTTCTTTGGCTACCATGGCCTTTTTACTGTCTTCAGAAGGGTCAGAACCATCAGCTTGTTCAGCTTTGGAAGAGATGCCAAAGAGCTGATCTTGTTGCTGTCTAAAGCTACTTGACAGGAAGATCTAGAGGAGGCAGAGCCAGACTCTTTTTGGGAAGACACAGGGAATAGGCTGGGGCACAATGGACAAAAGTTGAAGCAAGGGATATCTCAGTTAAATACAATAATTAATTGACCCTGTCGTTGCCAGACTCTGGAACAGGGGATCACAGGGGTTTTGGAATCTCTGTCCTTAGAGGCACTCAGAACTCAGCTGGGCAGCCCTCCTGTGAACTGGATGACTGAACCAGATGAGACCCAGGGGTCCCTTTTAACCTAAATTATTCCATGATGTTATGAATCCTATCGGTAGTCCTTTAATACATCTCTTCATTGTTATACATGCAGTAGATTCAAATTAAAGTATTAACAGAAATAGTCTGTGTAATTTTAATATCCTTCTTAGCATTTCCTTATTTCTTTCTCCATGTTTCTCCTGATCATGTTTCCCTTTTCTGAAGAGGAAAGCTTGAAATACTTTGCTGCATTAATTTCTGAGTAGAAAAACCAACATTCCCCCCCCAAAAAGAACCAAACAAAAAACCCACAACAAAATCTCACCGAAGTTGTTTTGAAATTCTAAGTTTACCAATAGTGTTTTTTAAATTCACTTGTTTTCATGATCATAGTTCAGGGCTCCATTCACACTGCGAATGGAAGATATTAGTGAGAGGCATTGTTCTGGTGTTTGAGGTCAGGTAAGAATGAAAGAATAATTGGTAGATGTACTAGAGACATGACCTAAAATGATTAAGAATTTTATTTTGTTAACATCTTCAGTTTTTAACTGTTTCACAACAAGAATTAATGTATTTTGGTCACATCCTGGACTAGAAAGGAAAAGGTAAGCTAACCAGTAAAACAGGTGGTTTTGGGTACCGCTGCACTAAGGCTAATATCTTACTCTGTATAAGCTGCCATGCCTTCTCTTTTAGGCTTCTTTCTGAAATCCTTTTCCTTAATCGCCCTCTCCTAGGTTTTTATTATTTAAATATAAGCGATCCTCATGTACTTCTGCTTCTTTGCTTTTTTGAGGAAAAAAACCCCAAAACCAAAGGGCTTTCCTCACTTCCCAGTCCTGTTCTGAATGCAATGCTGAACCTGCCTTGCTATGTCTCTTTAAGCTTTTGGAAAAGCAAGTGATGGTGTGGAGGGAGATGGGGAGGAAAAGAAAATGGTACCTTTTCTTAGTTATTTTCTAAAATATGAAATCCAGAGTATCAAGTACAGCATGCTTAGGGCTGTGTATCATTGCAGTTCTGCATTGTTTCTGATTGAGCAGCTGAAATGGTAAATAGACAATATATAATCTACATCTTCCTTCTATGAACTTCCCACCGTTTTGGTTGAGCTGTGTCATATAAAATCTCAAAATCACATGAGAAAGACCTTTTCCTGAAAAACTTACTGGAGGAGCATTCAAAAGACAAATTATAACCTCAGATCAGTATGGGCCTTCTGGGATGCTATATTTTCCCTAAGATGGATTTCATTCAATATATATCCGAGGCAAGATGCTGAAATAGCGTAAATAGTCTCACAGAAGAGACTACCCACTCAACATGTAGGTGTTGCTAAAAACTCAGGGGGCACTTTTACTTACTTGCTAACGTTTTTTTCAGTCTTTCTGCAAAAAGATTGTTGCTAAGAAAAAAAAATGTATGGCTGTTACAATTTGTCTTTTTCATTAGTCTTTGTTATCAGGCCGTATAATATAAGGAAATTCTCTTGTTCACCATGCGTGCTAGTCCCCAGAATATCTCTGTACATAATAGAAAAACAATAGAATAGAGGTACCTATTGTAAGAGGATAATTAATTTTATGATGTGGTTGGTAGACAAATAGGAGATGACAGCATCTCTGGTATCTTGTGGTGTGTGTTCCATTTGTTCTTATGTTGGTGTCGGGTCTGAGGCTTTATTTAGAATTCCTGCTATAGATTAGTTCCCAAAGGCAGTGTGGAGAGTGCCTTTGGGCATGTGCCTTCCCACTCTGATTCCCAGCCTTCCAGGATAGGTAAGTAGATGCGTTAGTTAAGATTGTGTCCAGTAGCTACTAGAAGGTGTTGCACAGTCAACATAGGAGTCCATCTGAAAAGCTGTCCAAGTGTTTTTGGGTGTATAGCTATGAAGATAAGAAATGTTTCCATGTCCTGTTTTAAGGACAAATCCATTCCAGGACCATCTCCCCAGCTCTATTTTGCTGCAATATAAGACTGATTGTTCTGAATTGCGTCAGAAGCTCATATAGCCCTGGATTCCATGTTCCAGAGAGGCTGTAAATGGATGCTTGGAGAAAGACAGGCTCTTCTAACAGCTGAGTTTGACACCAATGCTTTCCTTAGTTTCAACTATTTTTATTTGGCTCCTTGCTAAACCTGATGTAGTTTCTACGTAGCTAATAATACATAATTAATACAGGATTTCTCTTCCATGATCTATCCAGACTGAATCCATGTAAATTTTGGCATCAGTGATTTTCTTTGGCAAGGAATTTCACATCCTAATGGCATGTTACATTAATGATGGACTAATGGAGGTTGGAACCTGCATCCTGATAGATTATTTCATGCCATCTAGTTCTTAAACATGAAGGGCTGGAGATTAACCAACAGACTGATCCAGAGCCACTTCCTCTGTGCCACTCATAGATTTCTGTTGTATCTGAAGGATGCAGAGGAGTCTTCACTTACTTGGTCATTTCTCATCAGGAAGACTTTTCATAGCTTTCATCATGCTTGCTGCCTTCCCCAGGACCTTTTCAATGTCTAGTATGTTCTTTGAGATGAGGGGATCAGAGCTGAACGCAATAACCCCCAATGTCTTGGTCCTGAATGATCTGTCAACTCAGAGCCTGTTGTTTTATAGATGAAATTAGGATTCCCCTGCTTGCCAAATGTATATCACGTCATGATTTTCTTCACTGAGTTTTGATTGGATTTAGTGACTAGCTGCTTCAACTTAAAATCCTCCTGCAGTTCTTTACAGATGCTTTTTGTCCTTACTCCTTCAAATGACTTTGTTTTGTTGAACTTCTACCACCTAGCTACCTAACTGCTCAATCCCTTTGTCACCTTGTGAATGTTCAACAGTCACAGTACACATCCTGCAGAATGTCATTAGTGACCTCCCTTCTTCATGAGGGCAGCTCATTTATTCCTATGTTTTGTTTCTTGTCTTTTAAGCCATCATTTATCCACGACGTTCCCTCTTATGCCATAGCTTCTTAGTTTTTTTCAAAGCCTTGATGGAGGAATTTGTTGAAAGCCTTTTAGAAATGCATGTACAATTTTAGCAACTGGCTCACTTTAACTGCACAAAGGTGATCTTTCTGGATAATTCTTTAAGGTTTGTGAAGTGCATTTTCCTTTAACAGAAGCCAGGTTGACTCTCAAAGTACATAATTTTTGTCAAGGTGTCCATTACCTTTTCCTTACAGTTTCTATAGATGTCAGATTTCTAGATGTGTAATTTCTCACCTCTGTCCTAGTATCCTTCTACAGTTTGGTACCATATTTTTCCCTTCCCCAATGCTCAGATATTGCCAAGGTGATTTTAAGTGAATGATTATTCACTGCAGAGAAGAATTTAGTTATTTGACTTGCCTTAGAAGTCTTAAATGAATGCCAGTTAGTTCTTGTGGTTTGATATTGTTCATAATATAAAAATGTCCTGGAATCTCTTCTATAGTCACTTCAGTTTCAGTCAGATCCATCAATTCCTCCAAAGAGAAAAATTCTGGAGTAAAAATTGCCTTTCTACCATAGGGACCATATGCAAAGAATCTGGCTTCTCTGAAATGCTTTGGCTTCTCTGTATGCTTCTCTTGGAGTATATGTATTGCTATTATAGGCTTTTTGAAAGGCTTTCTGCTTTTGATGTGTGTATATATATATACAGGAGAAAAAGATGGTGAGCTTTGATGCCTTTTGCTTGTATTTTCTGGAATCCTTTAGTTGACTTACTGTGTGTGTTTAATCTACCAAAGTTTTATCATCACTTCATTTTTAACAGGATGCCTTATTTTGTCAAATAAGCTTTAGGGAGGGCTAAATTTTTTAAGATCTTTATAGAAATAGAAACATGTTTTAATACGTCATCATATGCTTATTTCCTCTTTATTATTTAGTTTGATTCCCTTAAATGTTATTTTTCAAAATTCCTATTTTTGCTCATGTAGCGTACACTACAACATAATGGGCTGGATCACCTCTCCTTTGAATACAGACTGAGGAAGCTGAGCTTATTCAGTCTGGAGGAGAGAAGATTCCAGGGAGACCTTGTAGCAGCCTTCCAATACTTAAAGGAGGTCAAAAAAAAAACCCGGAGAGGGACTTTTACAAGAGTATGTAGTGACAGGACAAGTGGAAATGGCTTTAAACTGGCAGAGGGGAGATTGAGATTAGATGCTACAAAGAAATTCTTCCCTGTTGGTGTGGTGAGGCTCTGGCACAGGGTGTCCAGAGAACCTGCTGCTGCTGCGTCCCTGGGAGTGTTCAAGGCCAGGTTGGATGGGGCTTGGAGTAAGCTGCTGTAGTGGAAGGTGCCCCTGTCTTTGTCTGAGAGGTTGGAATCTGATGATCCTTAAAGTCCCTTCCAACCGAAACCATTCTATGATTCAACAAAACTACCCTGAAACATGTTTTCCTTCCATTGCTAGTGAGTTATGAATCATAGAATCATAGAATAGTTGGGATTAGAAAGGACCTTAAGATCATCCAGTTCCAAACCCCCCTGCCATGGGCAGGGACACCTCACACTAAACCATATCACTCAAGGCTCTGTCCAACCCGGCCTTGAACACAGCCAGCGATGGAGCATTCACCACTTCCCTGGGCAACCCATTCCGGTTCCTCACCACCCTTACAGTAAAGAATTTCTTCCTCATTTCCAATCTAAACTTCCCCTGTTTAAGTTTGAACCCATTACCCCTTGTCCTATCACTACAGTCCCTAATGAAGAGTTCCTCCCCAGCATCCCCATAGGCCCCCTTCAGATACTGGAAGGCTGCTCTGAGGTCTCCACGCAGCCTCCTCTTCTCCAGGCTGAACAACCCCAACTTTCTCATCCTATCTTCATACAGGAAAGTTATGAATATGTACACAGGGCCCTTAGTGCCGTGCTTTAGTGGTGGACTTGGCAGTTCTGGGGTAATGGTTGGACTTTATGATCTTAAAGGTTTTTTCCAATCTAGTTGATTCTGTGAATCTATGAAGGACTTGAAGTGGCTGTGGTCTTCTATTCATTGTTTTCTGTTAATTATAACACTACTGTTCAGATAGGGATTTATCAGGTAAACTGAAATTTTCTTTCATTTCCTTTTTTGATGATTAAATTTAGATTTGCAGTACCTTATCTAGATCTTGGTTCTTTCTTTTAAATTAGTTTCCCTGGGGCTCTGAGGTTTTATCAGATAGTGGAGTAGTAAACAGTTGTTCAGACTTCAAGCCCTAATGTTTCTGATTAAAGTCACGAAAGATTTGTTTTCCTATTACAAGTTGAAGCAAAAATGCCAATTCAGGATTTTCTTCATAAAGAAATTCTTTTTTCTAGAAAGAAAAAATTGAAGCCTGTATTTATTCAAGTTACTTTCTTTAAAGATTTAATGAACTTGGAATATAAACTGCTTAATTTACATCTATTTACTTGGGGTTTCTACTTACCATAATTTACCAAGGCTGTCCAACATACAGTCCACATCGCTAGCCAGGCTGTCTCCAAAAAAGCTCTTCATACAGACATTGTTATTTTGGCTCACAGTAAGCATTTAATCTCAAACCTTGCATCTTAGATTCAAATCATAGTTTAATGTTTACAGCTTTGACTTGCTAGCTACACAACAAGTTTGGGAAAATGTAATTGTCATAGAATCACAGAACAGTTAGGGTAGGAAGGGCCTTTTTGACACTGGGAGGTGTACCTGAAGTATGAATGGTGGAGACATATGTATGACCTTTTGATTCTGCAGCACTGAAGTAAAAGTCATGTGATATGCTTATATAGCCACTCAAGGAAAGGAATTTAGCATCTCCCTGAAAAGAACAAATTACGTTCTGTGGAAATTTCTCACATTGTTAACTTCTTATTACTCCTAAGAGCAAACAGATTTAAAAAAGGAAATAAAGGCCTTTTCTCCTGCCTACTGTCTAGGCTTGCACTGTGGTTTGGTTTACTTCTATAGTGAAAGAAAAAACTTTGGGAGATATCTGACTCTTGTATCCTGGAGAGGCTAGAGGAAAGCCTGCTGTTGTCAAGACCAGTAGCTGATATCAAAGTAATTATAGTGATGGCTAATGCTTTTTTGATGTTGGAGATGGCTTTGGGATTCTTATGAAGGTATTAAGATGACAGTAATAGTGTGTTACTGAATCTTCTTAGTTTTGGTAACAGTCCTAATGCCTCTTCTACTGAAAGGTGGACAAGTTTCATTTAATAGATCTTGCAGGCCTTGGAGAACGAGCATTGACTTCAGGTTGGTGGGAATCATCAACGTTCTTGAACTTTTCTGAATGTCACTTTATCTTTGTACTTTTTGCGCATACAAATATTTATGTGCCAGTCTCTCCTTCCAAATAAATAATTGCAGCCAGCTGCTTATCAAATATAATATCCTTGAGCCTGTCAAAATGTTCAGCATCCTCCCATTGCCAGTTCATTTCGCCATCGCAGACTATGTGTTCATTTCCCACGCAATACTTATCAAAACAGTTGGAGAGTTTAGCCTGCAGACTAGGCTTTGGCAACCTCATTCAAGTGCTAAATTTGATTTTCATTTCCAAATTAAGAGGTTATGTGTTCTCATTGTCTCCTGACTCCTGCTGAGTTTCCTTCTCAAGAAGCAAGACGCTACTGATTTCTTCCTTAATGCAGAGGTAGTAGTGCCAATAACACCCCTCAGATGGGTTTGGAATAGGGTGTAAGCCAAAACTAGGAGGAGCTGCTTCTCACAAAATGTCTCCCTGTTCTGTGGCAGTCTTACTATAAGCTGCCAAATAGAGATGAATAGACTGCTTCCCACACCAGAAGTAGCTAACCTGTCCTCTGAGCAAGGGTCAGCTTAAAAAGAGTACTTTTAAATGTTTTAAAAGCATTTAATGAATGTGTTTAATTCTTTTTCATCTTAAATTCAGACAATGCATTGACTCTACTTGCTTCCTTTGTTTTAATTGCTTTCTTAAGGTCAGGATAATTTGAGATGCAGGCAAAGATAGATAAATAAATAAATATTTGCCTTTTAAAGAAAAAATAAAAGAAAAAATTTGAGTTCTTTTGTACCCACCAGTACTGGGGTTTCACTGTTTTCCATCAAATAGAAGGCATTGCTTGATGTCTCCAAGCTTTAGTAGTTCCAATAGGAGGTTAGTAACTCTCATTTGTAGAGATATTCTCTATATAATGAATAAGAAAAATCTAAGGCAATAAAATTAATGAGAGAAAAAAATTGGTAAGAAATCAATGACAAGTCAATGACAGCTGAATGCAATTCTTATTAATTTGACCGGTACTAAAAGCCTTGACTACAGAACTAATCTGAACTCCTGAACTCTTCACTTTTATTTCTGCTCTTTCTTCATATGTATATTATTCCTGTCAGGAAAGCCTTTGCTCTCCAACAGTTTTACAGATGATGTTAGGAGCTGCAGTAAACTTGCAGTCATGTACAGTAACTTCCCTACAGTCTTTAAAAAAAAATTGATGATGCCATCTGGAGTCCTGAGAAGATTAAACAATTTGCCTTTTAAAATGCTTTTGATTGCATGTTTAAACATGTTTTCTTATACATATTGCATTATCATCACACTATGAAATCCAGCATTATCAAATAGCAGACAGAATAGTTCAGCAAAGTTGTAATTTATTGATTAATATAAGATATGGGGGTGGAGTTCTATAAATGTGCTTTGGCATACAAGAGCAATGTGATGAACACATCATGCATTTCAGTGCATTACATTTCAGTGTCTTCAGTGATTTAGTCTAGTATTTCATCATGACAGCAATTGCAGTCATCTTCTCTAACATGATTCTGCAGCTTGTTCTCTCTACCACTTTATGAACAAAACAGTAGACTATAAGATATTAAATAAGCTTAAGCATAGCATGAGGAATGTTGAAATGGGAAAATCTAGTGATATAGTTGCAATGATATAACTCTCAGTATAAGCACATTGTTTCAGGATTTACAGCATCATTTTAAAGTGTTATTTGTGTCTCCTTGGAACGTATCCAACTTTCCAAATCCTTTAAAAAAAAAAAAAAAAAAAAAAAAAAAAAAAACAAAAAAAAAAAAACAAAAAAAAAAAAAAAAAAGACCAAATCACTAAATTCCTAAGATAGAGACCTGTACTAACATAGAGAGTGGTATAATTATATTGGTTAGAGTATACCAATACATTTTCCTGGGTAGACATTCTTTAATCATATTTTGTAATTTGTATTGATTTTTCTTGTTAGCAGTGGCCAAAACATGATTGAATGTAACATCTAACTTATGCAACAATGCCCTGAAATAGCACTTAGGCATATCAGCTCAGCCCTCACAGTGACACAAAATCTGAGTAGAAATTCTCGGCAGCATCAAAATAACTAATAAACATTTCATCTCGCTGGAAGTTAACAGAAGATCATCAGTCAGGCGAACACTTTCTCGGTCTTCCAGGATCCTGCCTCATGTTGCAGCTTTCCTTCTGAGAGCTGTCTTGGAGTAATTTGGTGGTGCGTAGTATGAATTTTAAGTACTTTCTCTTACCCGGTAGAAGTAATGGTGTCTGCGATATTTTTTCTTTTCTTTTTTTCATGGAACCTGTGTAAACCTGTGGTTAAACATATACACAAACCCGTGTAAGTACCTGCAGAAATTTTAATGGGTACAAAACCCATCTGCAAGTCTATATTTATTATTTATATAAAAAATAATTGTGGGGCATTGAAGCATTTAATTGTGAATAAGTGTTCTGTACTTGCCTAATATTTTTTACTAAAATGCTTTATTTCTGCCACCACCCAACTCTTCTATTCATGAAGCTACTGATGTTTTTTAACTTAAGTCTACAGTACTAGCGTGTCATTAACATGGTTAGGAAAGGGATATACTCTGTGTGCTATCAGAAGTAATGCAAGAAATAGTCTGAAATTGAAACTAAAAATACTGATAAGTTGTTAGAAATTTTAGGAAAGATCTGTATTCTAGTTTTCTGTGTTTTAAAAGTCTTCCATTAAGACAGAGATTGTTTTATAATCAATAATGCATGGTGCCTATTAAAATAAATGTGGATGGTTTTCTTCCATTTAAAATTTGGCAATCAATATTTCAAGGTTATCTTTAAATGAAGAATGGCAAGATATGGCAGCATTCTTATAAGGTTAATTTTCACTTGAATGTCATGAAATATTACATTGGTCTTCTGCATTAGTTCTGCCATGTATTCTGAGTTCCACTTGGCCTGATAAGGCCAAAATTCTGCAAGTAGTGTGGCCGACTCTTAATTGCAAAAGAAAGAATGAGATCAACAAGAGAGAACTAATGTTTGCCTATTTGGTCATAATGATTTCTCAGTCTGCTGCTTGTGCCTTCACCATGGGACAACAGCCCTCTGATATTCAGCAGTGGTTTGTTCTGCAGTTCAAAGAAAAATGGTAAAGCAGGAAGGAAGACAATTAGCAATTTTATCGCCTCATTGGTACATTGTGCCATGTGCTGTCTAAGAAAGCCATGAAAGCCTGAGGACTTGTGGAAGGCTACAGTTTTTGTTTATCGTTCATATTTTATGGATAACAACTTTAATTTTCAGTTGGGAAAGCAACAGCAAGTGATAGCTGGGAAGCTGTCAAAATCACTGAAGTGTTTAGCACTGTTATTCCAGTGACTGTGCTGAAGACTGTCTGTGGAATTCAAAGCCATAAAACATAACTGAAGTTAGGTCCCTTGCTTATCTATTTTCTTTGTCTGGAGACAAATACGAAAGAAGTAAAAAAGAAAAGGATATCTGAAGATTTGAAATAAATATATTTTCCAATATCTTCTTACCTTGGACACTTTGGCATTAAATACAGGAAAATAGTAATATAATGATGGAGAAACCTGTCTGAAAGAGCTTGAAAAGTCACTAGGACCATCCCTTTCCTGTAAGCTGTTAAGTCTGTGTCTAGGCAGTGTGTTCCAAAAACTACTTACCTGAATTGTTGCAAAGCTTTTTGTAATGTGTCTTGCTGCAAGATGAAGTAATCTCCTGTTGTTCATTGTACTCTTGTGAATAGGGAAAGCATGATCTTCCTTTTTGCAATAGTGTTTTATACCACCTGCACGGCTATGACTTCTGCTCAACTCCATCTTTCAGTCTATCTTCTTAGATAAGGAACAAGTACTCAGACTCACAGGGGTAGAGACCTGTTATCTCCTTCCTACTAAGTAATATTCATGTCCTTAACACTTATGGCACTTCTAGCTGAACTATACAGTCTCCCACAGACTAGCTGTTGTAACAGAATTTTTGACAAGTTGAGTGTTAATGTTGATGTTCCCTAATCAAATAAAATTGCTTCGTTCTGTGTGAAAACTTATGAGATTCTCCTCAGGGAGTCATACTGAATACCGAGTAGTCCTGCAAATTTATCACAGAATAATTTATTCCCAAATCAGACTGTAGCTAATCCAGGCGTATTGTAGTATCCGTTAATATAGGAGGTGTGATATTTGGAATATATCCCAAGGCTGTGGTAAATCCTTAAAGTTCAATGTTATAATGCTCTGGATAAGACACTTCTTGGGAGGGGCCAAGTCTGGTGAAAATGATGGTGTCAGGATGCACTTTAGAAACAACTAGCTACACAGTGGGCATAAAGGAAGACATGGTTGGGACATATAAATTGCAGTTAGTGAACAGTAGTTGAGTAAATAGTATGGAAAAGAACAACAGGCATTTAAACATTGCAGAAACAAAATTCTTTCATAGCACAATGATGGTGCTATAAATCCCATCTAGTTTAAGAGCTTCACTGAACAAGGTCTGTAAAACACCAAAACAATTTAGGAGCCGGCTTCAGAGTCTGCGAGGCATGACAAACTGGATGCCTAAAAAGATTTAACTGTCCCAGGAATACCAAAAGTAATGTAGCCAGGCTTTGAGAATCACAAAGAGCAATGATGTTGCATTATGTTGATCACCCTGCTGCAGCAATGTACTTTGCTGTTCCTTTATTTTACTGTGTTATCAGATATTAACAAATTTTAGCCTACAAATTCTGAAGAATGCACTCTGCTGCAAATAGAATTCCATTTCTGCAGCAAAGTGGGTATTCAGTTTTATTTTGTGCAGGAAAAAAGTAGAGAGAGATAAGCATGACTTTTTAATAGTGAGAAAGTATAAAAGTTGTATTAAATGAATGTCTTTCACTCTGCTCTGTCAGTCTCCCAATTTTGATTTAACTGTTAACCTACACACAGAAGTTTTTATAGTAGCTTGGAAGGCGAATAGGGATTAAAGCCTATTTAGCGCCCAGAAGCTGGAAAGAAACAGGGTGAGAAAATGCATTCTGGACCATGTCTTCAGTAAATTTCTTAACTTAGGAGGAAGAATGGACTTGCTTATTAGGTAAAATAGGCCACTGCTACTTTGGATAATATACTCTAAAATTCCACACCGTTACATCTAACAAATTCCACACTGCGACCGAATGAATGTATGTTACCACTATCTACAGAAGTTAATCACAGATTATTTTTTTTTTTATGACTACTTTGACAAGACCATAGGGTTTGTTGTTTTTTTTTTTTTTTTTTTCGCATCTAGACATGTAATAAAATTGGATGGATTGCTGAGTACTTCTAGATGAAAAGCCTTTTAGAAAGCTTTACAGATTTCATACTTCAGGACTTTATATGCAGAATCTGATATAGTCTTTTCCTCATTGCTGCTTCTAGGGAGGTAGTGTGCTTTGGTATAAAACTAAGTTGCTTTCCCCTCTCTACCTCCCATACAAGACAACAGTACATGTGACATCTTGTAAATATTGAACTGGTCAGTTACCTCACTTCCATGTCATTGTCAGAGATTGCCATGTGATAGGCCTGAAGGCTTCTTCTGGTACAGGCATACTCCTCTCTCCCTTCGATAGACTAAATTTGCTAGAAATGAAGGAATTATCCCTTATTTAGGCAAGGTGGAGTAAACAATCCCACAGAAACATCTGTAAGTTCAAGGCCAGAATCCGCTTCACTTCACAATCAATAAATTCAGGTTTATTGTCCATTGCCAGAATTGAGGCTATAGTTTAGGAAATGCTACTGATCTGATGGAAAAAAGACTGTTATATTGTAGATTTTTTTTTCTTCTCAAATTTAAAGTCTCTAAGGGTTTAATCTGTAAATTAGTATGTCGACACATTTTTAGTCATATAGTGATCACGCACTTTTCAGTTTCATTAGGAAACCTAAAGCATTTTATTTTGGGAACCAAAGTAAGTGTAACTGTACTATTGGAAATATGCTTCTTAATCAGCCGCTTCAAGAATTCGTAGAGAATGAGCATGTATAAACCACATCTTTTCTCCCCAGTGAAAGATCTTCCCTTCTCCCCCCCCAAAAAAAACACAAGAGGGACTGCATGAATTCAAGCTGTTGCAATTCTTTCCACGGTCAGAATATTGAGCAAAAGACTTCTAATGCATTAAAGTCAGGTCAAATACAGAAGTGAAGATCACCCAAGGTATGACATTCAGAAAGCCTGTAGAAGGACCTAAATCTCATTCTTAAATGAAATATACACAAAGAAAGCAGAAATAGCTCAAATAATATTAATTATTAAACTTAAGAATGAGGAAGAAAAAAAACAAATGACCTTGGGAAAACACACAGTGTTCCTCATTCTGAGTAATTTGTTATTGCCATCTCTGCTCTACATAGGCTTTCCTCCACCTACTACTAGACTGCTTACGAATTCCGTCTATACTTGAGGCAGGCAGGTGGTATTTGATGATAGGCTATCTTATTTCCTCAACAGTAACCACATGATGGTGCTGCAAGGCCAAGTGGAACAAATGAGTCTGCCAGACTGCATACTGAGCAGTGGCCCGTCCAAATACATCCTCTGTGATATCTCTACTCCTGAGAAAATGAAGGCTAGAAGAAAAAGTTTTGTACAAACAAATGAAAGTCTGTAACCAAGATGTAGTATTGAATTGGAGTTTCCTGGTTCATGCCTATCCTACTTTCCTGGCTTTTAAACACCTATCTTGTTTTCTCTGTAACTTGGAGAGTGTACTAACATTAATGGTGCGCTGACACAACTTTGTCCTCAGTAGCACAGTTCAATAACATATCTGGACAAAGGCAACATTCTCTTCAAGTACAGCTTTATTCTGCTTTTACGGAGCAGTTTACTTGCAGCTGAATCACATGTAACTCAGCAGATAGAAGAAAGAATGTAGTTATATCTGTATACGTATATATTCTCCTCACAAGCACTAATAGAAAAATAAAGGAAAAAAATGGAGGTCATATCTTAGTAGAAAAGAGTTCTGTATTTTCTTAGCCACCTGTCCTGGGTTCAGCAGTAGCAGTCATTTTTCTCCTTCTTGGTAGCTGGTGCAGAGCTGTGTTTTTGACTTTCGGACTGGGAACAGCACTGATAACACCAATGTTTTTAGTTACTGCTCAAATGTTTGGTCTGACCAAGGACTTTCTGAGCCTCATGCTCTGCCAGGGAGGCAGGGAAGCTGAGAGGAAGCAGAGATAGGGCATCTGACCCAAACTGACCAAAGAGGTATTCCATACCACAGCACGTCATGCCCAGGATGTAAAAACTGGGGACCCAGAAGGGTTGGAGTTCACTGCTGGGTCGGGCTTGGTATTGGTGGTGAGCGGTTGTATTCTCTTCCTTTGTATTTCCTTGGTAATTATTATTATTGGTGGCAGCAGCAGTGATGTGTGTTATACCTCAGTTACTGGGCTGTTCTTATCTAAGCCTGTGGGAGTTGCATTATTTCAATTCTCCTCCCCATCCCCCCAGGAGCTGGGGGGAAGAAAGAGGGGGGAGTGAGTGAGCAAACTGCCTGAGAGGCTTAAACCATGACACCACACCTTTGAATTCAGTCAAAATATTAGAATATTTCAGGAGAACATTTTGCATTTAGCACATGGCTGTCCTTTTAGGAACAGTATCTTTTAGGCTAATAACCATGCAAAACTACACACCTCCCGTACATCTGATTTTGGACATCTGATGAATCTTATCAGGCTCTCATAGTAATATGGTCTTGCTTTTCTAAAGTGTCCTTCCAAATATTTAAAGTGGAAGAAAACAGAAACAGAACATAAAAAAAGGGAGGATCCTTATTTCCAAACTCACTAACCTCTAACTCATCAACTGCAACACAAAGAATAGCACAGCAGGGTGAAGGAATAAGATGACAAATTTTTCATCTTGATGTATTTGTTGTAATTTTGAAGACTTGTTTTTCCAAGCCCATCTGCAGAGTCTGTGGAAAGCGTGAGTGTGCATCAGCCCACTGTTCCTGTTCAGAGATAAACTGGAATTAAGACTGCCCAAAAGTCTGGAATTCTGGGAAATACTGTTCTAATGCTAGTCAGGAACCTGAGAAAAGTCAGCTGCATTCACATAGCTGAGGATGATCCAATGGTGGTATCTCATTTCTCAGACACAGAAATACATGTGGTCAAGAAACATGTCCAAAAGTTACAAATGACAGTGTGGTCAGCATAATGGAGATCTGAATAGATGCAGTTCCAGCACATAAGGTCCAAACACAGAGTCCTGGGCTGTTTCAGTGAAGTAAGCTTGCATCTTGAGCTGCACAGGTGGTGAAATAAGGAATATAAATTAATGTATTGGAGGAAAAAATCATCAACGAGGGTTATAGACAGAAATCATTTCAAGGTTTTTTTTTTTTTTCAGAGGAAAAAGCTGGCTGTTTCATCCCCTTTCCTGTTACATGACAAATCTCTCCCTGCAAGATTTCCTTACAGGCTCCCCTCAGTGAGCAAAAGAAGTCTTTATCCTCCTAAAACCCTTCAGATCTCACTCAGGAATGTTTCAAATCTTTCTCATCCTCTTAAGTTTTTCTTTGTAGCAGTATGAACTGTTGCTATCAAAGCAATCACCTAGTCTGTATGGGAGCAAAGGCATTTCACAGGTTTCACATCATGCTACAAACAGTTCAGACAGTTGGATACTTTCTCTGTCTAAATAATTTCCTGATGCCTGGAAAGGAGCTGTGGGACAGAAGGTGCTTGGTAGTTTTGGAGCCTGTATAGGAGAAGATATCTTAGTTCACCTGAAACCGTGGTAGAAATGGTTATTTAAGGCAGTGATTACTGGTATTCCATTTCCTTTTCAGTAAATTAATAATTTTAATTGAAAAGTATTTATTTAACAGTGTCGTATCACAATGTGAGACAGTTTTGTCAGAGTGACAAGTGTTTTTTCAGCTTCCAGGCTTGTCAGCTGCAGTGACATTAAACTAAGAGATCCACTTTTCCTTTGAAAGGGACACAAATCTTCCTTTAAGATGACATGGGTTTAATTTTGTCATCTACTTTGTAATTCTTACTGTCCTAATAGTGTGCTCTAGACTCCATAAGATGCTTAGAGAAAAGGTGGCCCCACTGTAGGCAGTAGCAAATACTTACCTGTGAAAGTAGAAAAGGAGAACACACACAGTATAGAGTTAGGCTCCTATACATTATTTCAGATCAAATCAATTCATTGTTTGTGTTGACTTACAGCATATTTTCGTAATTGTAATGCTTTGGCAGAGGAACAAAGTGCTATTGCCCGCCCTGAATATATTCTACTGGAAACCATGAAAAAGATTAGAACTTAAGATTCTTTGATTTAGAGATCAGTGGCTATCAGTCCACTGCAGTGGCTGCTAAACAGTATAGAGAAATCCAACTAGCTGTTTTGAGTTACTCTGTTAGAAACAGCTGCATAATTAAGGCATTGGAAGGATCATAATGAGCCAGTTCTGTTTGTATTCTTGGCTACTCAGATTGTGATATGGACAGTCTCCAAGTGTCACAAACTTCCTTTCTCCTTTGCAAGCTTTCACACTATTACTATAGGTTATATGCATCACTTTTGTTTGTAAAAGCAAGAAATATTGGATTTCAGATATTTTCTCAAAGGTCAACATCAGCTGAACCTGTGTAAATTAAGGCAGAATTGGACTTACAAGGGGAAATATTTGGTCATTGTCTGTCAGGAAGCGTGAGTCCTTACCTGGTCCCTGCATCAATATTTAACCATCACTTCAGCACTTGACAAGACTATTATTACAGACAGTTGTCATATATACAGTTTGCCACTTTGATCTGGTATTGTCAGATCACGTATTTTATATTTGAGCTTGACATGCCAGGCTTTGAAGTTTTCTGTAACTTAAAATAAGTAGTTGCCCAGGCATGTGAGGCTTTCTTTCTCAGTAGTGGAAAATGGATGAACACTGAAAAGTAAAAAGGGATAGCACAAGCAGCATGGTGCATTAAGTTGTCCTGCCTATGTGAAAGGACTTCTTAACAATATCTGATGACCTTAAACTGTGGCAGATTTCTTAATAAACATAAATGTAATTAAAGTGGAATGCATAAACAACAGCTCTCCACTTATGACCTACTGGCTTTACAACTCAGGCGTTCCACACACCAGATCAAATCTGCCTCCTCATTATGGTCTTGTAGGTAAATGTAGGTTTTTTATGCACATATATATTCAGTTTGTGTGGCAAGGTTGTTCTTTATTTTTTGGGGGAAGGGGAAGAAGAAGAGTATTACAAGAATGGCTTCTGTGAGAAGCTTCCCCCATGTCTAATAGAGCTAACACCAGCTGGTTCAGAGACAGACTACGCGAGGAAAAGGAGTAGTGGGCACCTGGCATCCAGCCTGAATCAACCCACCACAACAAAAAACCTCATTTTCCACTGAATACCTCTCTGTAGAAAGAAATGTAGCTTATTTCTTCCTCCAGTACATGTTAAGGTTTTGTATCTATGGTGAAGTATCTTTTCCTCAGCTCCTTACTAAAGACAAATCTGAGGTCCCTGAATATTATTAGTCCATTAATACGGTTTTAATAAAACATTGTATTTCACTTAGCTTGGAAAAATTAAGCCTCTTATATCTTTCAACAAACTTTCAGTTTACTCACTCTCCCGAAGATAGGTCTCTTACCCTGGCATCCAGCTAGACTGGGAGATACAGTGCAGACTGAATCGCTGCTGTATCTACTCAAGATGCTAAAAAACAGTAATAATACAGAATTGTATTAGTTCCAGGCAGTTTATGTGGTGCCTTTCCCTTTTGGAAGACATTTCCTTCCTCTGTGTTCTGCAAGTTAGAAATCTATGGCAAGAAGGTATTACAGAATTGTCCACAAGGCTACAGAATTGGGTAAGATGTTGCATACCATAGAAAGAACCAAAGGTAAGGATTTGTTGCCAGCTTTCATTATGCTTGCCCATCGTAATCCATTCTGTAGCTCTTGGTACTATCCTCACAAATCTTTGGAATCTCCACATACCTGATTAGAATGTGCTGCAAAGATAACTTAGAAAAAATGGAAAACCCACTGAAAAATAGTGGATTACTGGGCCCTGTTGATATCTCGACCCATCCCTGTCAGCCCTCAAAATATCTGTGGCAGATAGCATGACTTTTTAGCAAATTATACTGAAATTGTTACCCTTCTTAGCTGAGAAATCAAGAATTCATATTTGTTTGATTATGGGATAGGGAAAAGAAATGGTAACTGTGTTCCACTGCGCTACAAAAGACCATTTGCCATGTTGCTCTGTTAGGCAAACTTTCTGATCTTTAAAACTCTGAGCAGGGTAATCCACCAGTAGAATTACCCAATGGCTAAGTGATGAATCAAAAATATTCCAGGTTTTTCCTTGGCTCTAGACCTGAAAGGAAAACTCTCAGATCATCCAGAAGTGACTCATTATAGAAAATAGACCTGACATCCTCCATTACTGAAAATATTTCTGCAATCTAACATACTCCTGCTTGAAAATGGTCTGCTGAATTTAGCAGCTTTATGTGAAGCTAATCTGGATGCTGCATAGAGTGTACAACAAAAGAAAACCATTTAGAATTCATTCCTTAGGCTGTCCTGGGACTTTAGGGGGTCTATTTAATTGGCAGTGCTTCTTTCAATCCCATTCTGTTCTGGGTTAGAGGCTACTGCATTAGCTTCATGTATGTATGCATGCTTGTGCATGCAGGTCTTGACCTCTGATATGTTCACCCAAGATAAGGGAAAACTTGGTCCATATGAGAAACTTAATTGGCTACTTCTGCTCATCAGTGTTTTTTGCAGCTTTGTATTGAAGTCCGTGAACTAATACTATAGTCTGGGTCTTCCTCAGTACTCCAGGAGGATGCTAAGCAAGAGAAAAAATGGGCTGGAAGAATGAGCACATGAACAAAATGTAGGAACACTGCATGCCAGAAGCAATGCCAGTATGATTTTAAGCAGGTTTTCCAGTACTATTTGCAGCTCATCTATGTATGGTAAGAATGAATGAGTTAACGTCAGTGCTGTAAAGATATAAGTCAAGATGTACGTAAGTAAGAATTATGAACAACATAAATTAATTCAACTGCATCCATTAAAGAGAAATGTGCCGTTAAAAACCCTCCACATAAGGGATAAAATGTGTCAAGAGTAAAAAGAAACAAGCAAGCAATTTTTAACCTTATTTAGGTCTGATGCCTTTCTGTATAGAGGGCTTAATCTTTTAATACAGAGCTATAAAGAACAATTTCTTTTTTATAGGGTACGATTACAGTCTAAGATGATTTACTATTCAACTTCTATTGCTGGTAAGAGTTGAGCTGTTAATTTTGCTGGATTGTTTTTGGTTTGGTGGTCAATCTTGTTCAGTCTCTCACTGTATTTTCTACCTCCTAAAACTCCTTCATGCTTCCATGTCAGCAAGTAACTCAGCTATGTAGCACAATTTGTTGAGGATGTAGCAGTAGAAAAAGCATTACCCCCTTCAAATGTGACATTTGGTGTATTACCTGCATGTGCAGTATTGTCAGGGGTGTAGTTTCTGACCTGCAATGCATTATCTGCTCTACTGACTTTGGGGCTGTTTATCGCCAGTGACATATTTCTCTGCAGGAGCCTGCCATTCTTATTGTGCCTGCTTTAAAACACTAAATGCAGACATACGGTCTGAAACTAGGTGCAAATTTGAGAGTGGAACGAAAACAGATTTTTCTTTTTCTAACAATTCCCTTCAATGTTGTCAGCTAAACATGGTGCCTAGTAAGCTGCTTTTGCTACAGTAACAAATACCGTGTTAAAGAGCAGAAGCGCTGAAAGAGCGAAATTAATTATGTATGCTTTATGCTTGTCCGACTAACCATACTGTATTCCCAATGAAGTACTTAACACATCTGTGCATTCCTAAAGTCAAATAACATCACTATAATTTGAGACTTATTTTGAGCATTGAAGAAAAGATTTTGTTACACCTACAGGAAAGCTATTCTTTTGGAGGGTGCTTCTGCCATTCATACGCTTTGATTGTGCGCTACTTAATTTAGTCAAAAATTCTAATTGAGCTTATTGGCAGACTGCCTGATATTTGGCACAGTAGGAATCTTTAAGTTTGAACCTTTAGGGATGTTTTCAGAGGAACGTATGTCTTCTATTTCATGCTTTATTGTGGCAGACTGATGAGAACTTTTAAAGCAAATGACAGTTGACATCAAATAACTCACACTGGAGTTTGTTCTCCCCCTGTTGCTTTTTAAACGATAAATTTCAGATATTCTTTTTCATTTAAAATATGTGAGTATTTGATATGCTGGTAATAGATGGCAATGGCAGCAGAATAATTCAATGACAGAAGAAGAGGTTAAGTGTAAAAAGAACTCTTAACAGGAATGATTTCTGACTAAACAATCAGTGGTAGACGCCAGAGCAGTATTCAGTGTCTGAAGGAGTTAAACCAGACCCATGTTATTTGACAGAGCAGTATATGTCATAATCTAAGCAGACATAATAGGATGAAATTAAGAAGCATGAATATTTAGGCTGCAGACAAGACTATTTCCTGATTCTGAGACCTGTTCCAGTTTAAATAGTCTCTCAAGGAAAAAAAAAAAAAAAAAAAAAGGCAGCTCCTAGCAGGGAATATTTAACACCATGCTGAACAATATGCTAATCCTCACAGGAACAGTACAGAATTGTCAGCAGGATGAACTCGCTGATCCCTTCCATCTCTGTTCTCTTTAATTTCAATATCTCCTAAAGTTTCTGCTTAGGAGAATATGTACTTCACTGCTTCATTTTCCTATTTTCTTGAGACCTATCATGTCCAGATCCTAGAGAATGACCTACTGCTGCAGGACATCCTCTGTTTGCTTCTCATTGCCCTTGATTTCCACAAGTACACTTTGTCAATTAACGGCTCCAGCTGACGCATTTGAGCTCGATTTACCTAGTTACATACTAAGTATATCTGTGGTATCACCCAGATGCTTCCTACTGACCTGGAATCATCACTTCTCCAGAGCTCCAGGACTCCGCAAAAGGATGTTCACAAACAAAGAGTGCCCTTTGAAGACTTGTCATCTCCCCTCTACTCTCCCAGGGAGAAATTGGAGTGCTTACATCAATGTCTCCCCCCCTTTTTTTGCCTCTGGAAACATGAAGATAATTATACTTAAATAGTACTTCTGTGAAAAATGAGACAAAATTATTCTAAGAATAGGTTCTTAAATGTTTTAACTCTTCAGAGCATTTTAGGTGAGACAAAAGCTTTCTACTTTTCTGCTAGCCACTATTCTGTTCAGAAACCTAATTTAAAATATGTTCACAAATTGGGGAGTGAAGTACTATATTTTAAGCTTTCAGGTTGATGACCTAAATTAAATTATTAGGTCAGGATTAAATTATTTTAGTGTATTAAATGTAAATATATTTAACATTAGTTGAAAACAATTCTATAGAAATTGTTGTTAGTAAACAAATTCAAATCAAGCCCTCCATCCTCCATCCTGTTGCAACTTGCTTGAGTTCTTATAAAGACAACCAGCCTTAGAAGCTCTGCTGGCCTCTGGTCACTTATAGTTTTCTGATCAGTAGTTAAGTGTTCTTTTGAAATGTGGAAATCCATTTGTATGACTTGAAATTCTGTTGTCTTCAGAAGGTTCTTTAGAGTGCTACCCCCTACAGAAAATTAGTTGGAAATTGGAGCAATCCAAAGTCACCAGAAACCTGTAAAAAATGATTTTTTTGGGTGAAATTCATAGACTTCAGAAAAGCAGTGAAAAAACAATCAAAATTACAGCTGCTGGATATCCAAGTCTTCAAATGCATCCAGTTTTAGGCCCTTTTTCCAGATATATACCTGCTGCATATCTTTATGTACTAATTACAGTGTTGCTCATCCATAACGGGAGGTAAACATTTTTTTGTCAAATTAACAGCTTGTAGCATTGTTTATTGTTATTAAACAGAATAACCAGAGGTACTTCTGAACAGTTGATTTATAAAGAACAGCGTAAGATGTTTACTGCAAGATTCCCAATGTAGTTATAGGGAGTCTTCTTCATGTAACAGTCTGTTTTTATTACCTTCTGAAGATCCTGAACCCTGAGGTTTTTTAAGAGTTTTTCATGACCCCTCCCCTCCCATAAATTCTCTGGATAGTTTACCAAATTCAGTGAGGACCTTTTTTCCTCAAAAAAGAAAATCTTTCAAAATTTTGCCTAATTTTATGGAAAGTAAAATAATGAAAAAGCAGTGGTGTCTAATAAATATTACCGGAAATATCTTTCTATGCTGTG
Source organism: Psilopsiagon aymara (assembly GCA_024733675.1). Classification (NCBI taxonomy): domain Eukaryota; kingdom Metazoa; phylum Chordata; class Aves; order Psittaciformes; family Psittacidae; genus Psilopsiagon; species Psilopsiagon aymara. Next base: position 1,037 of record JANRGW010014973.1, on the reverse strand, counting down.
ACCCCCATTTTATTTATTATAATATTATAATGTTCCCATTAACTTCAGTGTAAAGTAGATGATAACTCTCATGATACAGGGTGTGCTGCTGGAGAAATGAATTAGCAGCTAGTAGTCTGTAAATTTGCAATCATTGCATTATTGTAAAATACTCTTCCTCAAAGTCAAAACTCTATCAAGATAATATAAATAATTAGATGTAATGAAGAGTTATTGGCCCATTGAATAGGTCCTAGTTATAATAGTGAACCTTATATAACTGCAATCACTTCATGACTCATACTTGCATTTGAGAAGGTATCAGTGTCATGGTTAAAGCCAACAATAAGTCTGTTTAAGAGGTGCAATAGGTCTGAGTCAGAAAGGCTTCATGTAACTACATATAAGTGGGGTAGAACTCAATTTACACCTTACCTGTTTGGGGAAGCCATTCTTTGGATATCAAGATATGAATGACTTCTGAAGGTTTTGTAGGGTTCTGAGAATAGTAACAGTAAGACACCAGGAAGAGAAGAGGTTTACCTATCCGAGGAAGAGGCGTGAAGACGTTTACAAGGTTTTGGTACTGAATAACAGATCATCAGAATAAAGACTAGAGAAAATATTAAAGAACTGAGTCCCAAGCAGCACTGATGAACAGGCACTGATTAAGAACGTGCTACAGTACATGTGTGTATATATATAGGCTCAATCAATTTGTTCTAATGGGGCACCAGTGCTCTTTATAAAATTTGAAGGCGCTCAGTACTTGATTGAAATCAGCCATATATAACCCTTGTAGTCAAATAAATATCAGCTTTTCAGAAGTAATCAACTGAAACTGATATGCATCAGTATATATAGAATAGCATAAAATAGAAAGTACATACAAAGTGTTGTGGTCAGTGGTTCAATGTCCAGCTGGAGGCCAGTAACGAGTGGTGTCCCTCAGGGATTGGTGCCGGGACCAGTCTTGCTCAGCATCTTTGTTGGTGACATGGTCAGTGGGATTGAGTGCGCCCTCAGCAAGTTTGCCAATGACACCAAGCTGGGTGGTT
>JANRGW010014972.1:6381-48218 GCA_024733675.1 Psilopsiagon aymara | reverse complement strand
CCAACTCAACTCCTAGTTCACAAATATTGCATCACTCCAGCTTCTTTCCTCTTTCACTTGTGAATTCAGCATTGCTCAGAGTCCTCTTTCAATTACTCCATATTTGTTGATTATTTTAATACACTGAAATTCTGTACAAAGAGAGGGTTTTACTCTCTCCAACCACAAAAGATGACATCCCACTAGTGTCTGGTAATTTAATTACTGCATGTTTTGGGTTAAGACTCAGACTCATAGACTGTATGTGAAGGAAGGTGCTTACACATGTACACTCTCTTAATTAGCAAACAAGAAGTTAAAAAAACCCACACCCAAACACCAAAAAAACCCACAACAAAACTCTTTCTGGATTTTTCCAGGTTCTGTTAGGAATTACTTAAGACTTAAATTATTTTACTTAGTTCACAGTTCTGAAGAGTGCTTGCTTTGTCTCTGCTCACATCCAAAACATCTGGAGTAATGTAGTGGAAAAGCACAGTGAAGAGACTAGAATAAGACCCTACAAGGAAAGGAGCAAGCCTGTAATGAACACTACATCCAACATGCATCCACAAAACAACATGCAACTCCTGATAAGGTAACTTCACAGCAGACAGGAGCCCAGTTAACAGAGTTGAAGTGAGGTAAAACCTGGAATTCTGATTTTAATTGTCTTGTTCTAATTTCTTTCATCATCCTGACTTCTTTCTTTGTAAGAGCCCAAATAACTTGTGCATACACTGGTTCTGAATAAAACACTAAGACATGACTTTATTGTTTCTCTTAGTTGGAATTTTCTAGAGGAAAAATATTGCCAAAACAATTTAACAGCCCATTCAAAATTAAGAGTGCATCTGACCCAAACAACTATAAATGAACCTAAAACAAAAAAAAAAAAAAAAAGAATAATTTCTTCCATTTTCCAAACAAAATAGAAAAATAACTGCAATGAAGAGCAATTCAAATAGTCACTGAATAACACTGTGAAAGCATGTTTGTTTATAAAGGTAAGCACAGTTCCGTTGGAGAAAAGAGGAGTTCTACAGCCTGAGGCTGAAAGCTGTGTGTTTGAAGAAGTGTGCTGTAAAAAAATTAAAGTATGTGAGCTTCATTAATCTTTGACGTACATTCCACAAAACAAGGGACCTACCTCACTATTATGTGAAACGTTTCACTTCCCATAAAATTGTGGTTTTAGAGGAGCGAGACAGGGTTCCTGTCAAGCACCTGAAAGATGTGTTTTGAATTTATTTCAAAGGTGCAGCTTTTTTCAAGATCATATTGAGGACTGTTTGGTCTCGTGCATGACAGTGTTGCTCAAGGCTGTTGCCAAATGTCACAGTACCACTTGTGACAGCCACAGGGAGAAGGGAAGAGTTTTCACAATAGGAATTGCGCAATCAGATTAGCCAGTCCAAGAAGGATTATAAAGATGTGAATGATCAATGCTGGCCATGTCAGCTGCCCAGCACGATGCTGGGAGATCACATAGATGAGGGATGGATACACGAACACAAAGGCCAGACCGCATGTTGCTCCAGAGTATCTGAGGAAAAGGAAGAAGGGAGATGAGGAAAAAAAGAAAGAAGAATGCTTTGTGTAAACTCTTATTTCTTGTTGTCATTTCTCCTCCTCAAACTAACATACAGTTTGGCTGAACAATGACTATCTGCAGTTGCTAAAGATCAATTTCTGTTCCTTGCTGTCCTTCAATAGCATTTAATTGTCCCCTTCTGTGTTGCTCAGCCCCGTTTCCCTGTACCTGCACTCTAGAAATGCATTTGACATTTCAGTCACATGCCCAGATGCTTCTGTGGACTGACTCCTTATCTTTGACTTAACATTTCTACTATGGGGAAATGTGTCAACATGCAACATAAAAAAGACAGGACAGTGCATCCTTTTTTAGGCATCCTTTACTGTTGGAACTGCAAATCTCATTGCACACAGACATCTGAGGACACATGTTAAAACTTGTAAGCATAGAAATGCTCCTGAATTTGCAACTTTTATTTTAATTGATTTAATGACCTCCTAGCAAACCACTCTCCAGAACCAAAAAGATCAACATGCCCTCCTGGTAACATGATGAACCACAGCAAGTGAAACACATAACTGTTTCTTTTCTAACTGCTCACTTGCTTACCAAAACCTCATTATTTTCCCTTACTTTGAGTTTCCACATAATGAGCTATACTTCAGCCAAATATGCATTATTATTTTATTTCAAATATTTGAACACTGCTTTTAGACAAAGCAATCACAAACGTCACAATACAGACTAACCACCTGCAACACAAAACCAGCAAATACCTAAGTTAGGCTGTATCTGGAGAATTTATCAGGTAGAAATTTACTGTTTTAAATGTTTGGCTACCGTGCACAGTGAACACGTTACAGGAGGTAGGGATCAGTTCGTGAAGAAGAAAAATGCATTGCATGATATTTATTTGGAATGAAGAACCAGAATATCTATATTACTGTAATACAAAGGTTTTCACTAAAAGGAGAGGTAGGGGGAAACAACCAACCAACCAACCTTAAAATCAGCACTGAGCAAAAGTAAGTTATTTTGCTACTCAAGTCATAACCAAGCCTGTCATTCTGGTTTTATAATTGCAGATTTCTGTATTTTTAAATACCTCCCTCTCCTGGTTGCTGTAGGAAAGATGCAAACTAGGAATGAATAACAATTACTACAAATATGGTGGTGTCAAATGTAGAAAATAAAACTCCTTACACTGTTTCCTCTACTCTTTATCAATTCTATGTTAACATGGTAAATTTAAGATATCATTTAGAAGTACAACTTCAATGTCACTTTTTCCTTTGAAGTTATTTTTTTTCTTGTGTTGCTATTACAGATTTCCAGAACAGCTTCAAATGGTCTTAACACAAAGCAAAAACTCAAGAGGAGCCACGCAATAACCAAGCAACTTTTCCCCTGACACCATAATCCTTCACGTGTATAGGTCCTCAGATATAGCTCCAATGAAACCTGGGGAATCATCCCTATCACCTCAGACTGACAGCCACATGTCACAACTTTAGAAGAGCTAATTGCTTGTATCTCCAAATCATTATTTACAGCTTCAGAAGACAAAAGCCTCTTAAAACATAAAGATGTAAGTACCTGTGCTAATACTGTACCTTTCAACATGAAGAGGCAAACATGCAGCAACACCACAGGCAAATTCACTCACCTTATGATACCTCCTATATTTGGATAAAATATTGCCATTGCCACTCCAGCTCCTACAATTGCTATGTTCAGGATGAGCACATGGAAAATGCTACAGGAAAGTGAAGAAAGAATGTTAAAATCTATGTTGTATTTATTACAAGATACTACTAATTATTCTTCATTTACAATTAACATTTACCTAGTACATGGATGGCATTTGCATTTGTATGACTCACTCTATTAAAGCCAAGAAATAGCTTCAGGAGTATTTGATTTCTCTATTAATTTCACAGCAAACATAGCATCTACTGAATATTCAGAGTGCCAAACTCTAAATATATGGTGTTTTGACTCAAAATATTCTTCAGGAGTAAGTACCATTCTATGTATAATTTGGCATTTCTTCTGAAAAACACCACACGTGTTTTTCACGCACTCAAGACTCCCAGATGGATATTCAAATACCAAAAAAACAATAATGTATTACTTAATTCCCACAAGAAAGAATTAACTTGCTCAGAGAGTTATCTGAATTGCTCAAACTGAACTAATGGAAACCAGAAGATATGAAAAGATGCATCAAGTGAAAAACATCACAAAGAATTTTAGGGGAGAAATAACACCTTAAAACTCAAACTCTGGTGCATTTTGATAGAGGACAAACATTTAGATGTCATTTAATACTTATCTGTGTTCTATTTATGCTGGATATTTTTGTTGAATTTGTTTTTATAAATAATTTCCTCTCGCTTTTTATTTTGTGCTAAGGATGAAAAGCCAGAGATTTTCTGTTCTGCAAAGGCAGCTTTTAATGCATCAGACAAACTCAGTGTGGTTTATGTACCGAGCTCAGACTCAGGAGAGTATCAGGAGATACCGCTTTTCTTTAGAGAATATGAAATACTGGCATATTTTACATAAGATAGTCTGGAAATATCATAAAACACTGTGATATTTTGGTGACACAGCTGTTTCTATGAAGGGAAAAAAGAATTCACACAGAGGAAACAGGTTTTGTTTATTCTGCTGGAGGATTTGATTTCTTACAATAAACAAAATCTGAAAGCCAACGCTAATTTTTTCCTAACTGTAGAAAGCATCTGTATTACGGAGATGCTGCAAATAACAAGCTTTTCAAAAGTGACATTCCATGGCTGAAAGGCTGGCTGCCAGCTTGCAAGTTAGGAAGAAAGATTAGAGATGTAGGGTAGTCTCATTAAAATTTAGGGTAATGTAGGCAATTTAAACTCAAAGGAATAATTTAAGTTACAGACTATTTATGTTTGCTTTTAAAAATCAACTTCAAACAGACTAAAATTATTATCTTTAATTTTGCACATGACATTTTAACAGTGGTACAAGAGACTGAAGATAACAGTGGGAATACAGTAGCTGAAACTAAGAAAAACGTAACTGGATATAAACCTGGTAAACTCCCAAGAATAAAGATATAAAATCCCAAGAATCAGACTTATTAGAGAAGAAGGTTTACGGCTTCTCAGTATTGCTAAGGAAAGTCAGTTAACTAAACTGTTCACAAAAAAATTGCTATTAAAAATTACTTCCTCTCTCCCCACACATACGGCAGATTGCAGATCTTACAAACAGCACAACTGAAACCAGATATTTATGAACAGAGAAAATGACACCACTTTTTTCTTTTCTGATATTAAGTTTTTAGGAAGAGGGATTAAAAAGAGTGCAGGCCTAGTAATTTGCTTTGCAAATTCGGGTCAGTTCAGAAAATTTTAGCAGAAACACTGTAAAAAGCCTGAAGTATTTAATTCTAATATGTTTTGAAGCAGAAAGAGTGGTTTTGTAGTTCAAAGTTCTTGCTCTTTAAAAAACTACTTCTAGCTTCTTATAACTTCAAAAGCAAAGTGGCATGTGTGTGTGTTTGGTGTGAAATGAAACATTTCAACTTCTTGATCTGGGAAAAAGCACTAGGGTTGGGGGGAATGTGTTTTGGCTCAACTCAAAACAATGCTCAAGATGCTGGAGGATCCAAAACAATTCAGTGCTTGGAGAGCCATGCTTTACAGTCTTAATTGTTACAATTAAGCAAGCTCCTCAAGAATAAAACCAAATTCAGCAAATCTGAAAAGGACTTAAATCAGGACAAAATGTTACACTGTGTTTCTCCCTTGGAATATCCTTGCTTCTTTTTTGACCTTTTTTAAACAGCCCCAGTTTGTAGCCATGTTATTGGACAACAGGTGTTGAACTTGCAAACCTTTTTTTTTACCTTTGCAGATATTTATTGCACGACAGGAAAAAGCCTCATTCCTAATGGAGAGAACAGCCTTATCATTTATCAAAACTGTCCTTCCAAATAAAGAAGAATCTGGTATCTAGGGCTACTGGTAGCTGTATATTTGAGATAGTATTTTTCTTAAGACTGTATGTCTCATGCAGGTGTGCCGCAGAAGGAAAAAGCCTTTCCCATACCCCGTGACATTTAAGAAGGTTTAGATTGCTCAATTTTAGGCTGACACTGGCTTATAGTATAATTAATGGTACCATCACACACTGCAAAAGGGCAGTCAGAAAAACAGTATATTGCGTGAATAATGATACCTGCTTATTACGGCTGTAGGAAGAAAAGTATTTAGATGATACCAGAGATCAAGTGAGACTTGGGCCCTTTTTACCTAACCTTCCTGTTCGCACATAGCTGTTTTCTAAGCACCATAACTTTCTTCCTCAAGGTCACTGGCAGCAGAGTTGGGTGGCCTGCCCATGCCAGGGCTGGACTGCCCCCCTGGGCAGTCTAATGAGGTTTGGTGCTGAGGCACAGGTTGGATTGCCTAAAGGATGCTGTACTTCGCAAAAGAGGCATACTCCTAAAATACTCGTGCACTCTGTCTTGCATATTCAGTCCTCAGCCTCAATATTCTCAGTTGGGCAGAGGAAGACTCTAGTTCTTTCCTATGAAAGGAATCACTGCTCACCTGCAAAAATCCAGCAACCCCACAAAAAGCATAGCAGAAAGGAGGGAAAAGTAAATCAAGATCTCCTCTAAGTTTCTTCTTCACCCCATTGCAAGGTTAACTTTTCAGACTGCCAGAGTCAAGAGACAACCCAGTATGCCAGAAAATCACTACAGGGCTTGCTCTATCACGTTCTGTCCTGTGGAAGTGATAGTTAAAGCCACTAAACAGTGACCACATATATCAAATTAACTTCAGCATCCTCAAAGGTAAGAATTATATTGAAAACTGTGAAACCAAACCCTAGGACAGGAGATGTTTAAAGAAAGAAACTGATCATAAATCCTCTCAGGTCAGATGCAAGGAAATCAGAAGTGCTGGACTCAGCATGGAGTCATACACAATGAGGGAAAAGGGAAACAGGAAAGCAAGGAGAAAAGCAAAACAGGATCATTTAAGTAAGAATTTTTGAAAGATTACTGTATCTAAAAATGCATTTTCTTCCTGGAAATCTCACTCAAGTGACATCGGGCAAAAATACTATGAATTAGAGAAGTTAAGAAGCAAGACAGAAGCTAGGTGAAGAGCAGATAACTAAGACCCATGCAAACACCAGAAAACTATTAATTGCATCAGAAGACACGTATCTGTGGGAGAACTGGCAGGTCTGCTGGGCTACCATGGAGTAAAGGGAGGACAATCTTTAAAGGAAAGCCAATTGATTTCTGTCCATCACCTTATTTAACATCTGAAAACAGGAAAGATGTCAAAAAATTCTAAAATCAGAACAGATGACTATGCAAAGCATTTATGTGAAGCACATAATTAATCAAGGGAATCTTTGTCACAAATATCACTGTAGGTAAGAGCCAGTAACAATAAAAAATTAGCATTCTGTACATGTAATATCTAAAGTCACGTAAGAAACAGCAGATAAACAACATGCCTTTGGCCCTATGTCACCCATTAAATGATGCCACTGCAAACATATTTCTCTTTAGAAAATAATTTCCCAATACACAACATTTTGGCTTTCCTTTATAAAACCAGGGAGAGAACAGAATGAACAATTCCTTGGGTTTTGTCCCAGTACACCACTTGCTATGTTGTAGTCTGTACACTAGCATAGATTATGCAAAATGAGAGAAGGACCTAGGATGCTTTCTCTTGTCTCTGAAGCACAGAAAGGCTGAAGCACAGAAAGGCTGAAGATGTCGTAAGATTTCTGTGCCAGCATGTCTATGCATATATTTGTTTTCAAGACAGGCACAGACATAGAGAAGTAGCTTCTACTGACAGAACCTGATATCTCACTAGGGACACAAGTCTCACCTTTGGCCTGCCAAGATCACGGAGCAGATCCTCCTGGAAACTACGCTAAAGGCACATGGAAAATAAGGTCATAATTGGTAACAGCCAAAATGGGTTCACTAAGGGGAAATCCTGCCTGACCAATCTGGTAGTCTTCTACGAGGGGGCTACAGAACTGATGGATAGGGGCATAGCAGCTGACATTGTCTACATGGACTTGTGCAGATCATTTGACACTCTCCTGCATGACAACCTTGTCTCTAAACTGGAGAGACATCAATTTGCTAGATGGACCACCCAGTGGAGAAGGAATTGGCCGGACAGCAGCATGCAAAGAGTTGCGCTCAATGGCTCAGTGTCCAACTGGAGACCAATAACGAGTGGTGTCCCTCAGGGATCGGTATTGGGACCGGTCTTGTTCAACATCTTTGTCAGTGACAGGGACAGTGGGATTGAGTGCACCCTCAGCAAGTTTGCCAATGACACCAAGCTGTGTGGTTCAGTTGATAAGCTGGAGGGAAGGAATGCCATCCAGAGTGACCTTGACATGCTTGAAAGGTGGGCAATGCCAACCTCATAAAGTTCAACCAAGCCAAGTGCAAGGTCCTACAGCTGGGTGGGAGCAATCCCAGGAACAGCTCCAGGTTGGGCAGAGAAGAGATTCAGAGCAGCCCTGAGGAGAAGGACTTGGGGGTGTTGGTCGATGGAAAAATGAACATGAGCCGGCAGTATGTGCTCACAGTCCAGAAAGCCAACCGTATCCTGGGCTGCATCAAAAGCAGCGTGACCAGCAGGTCGAGGGAGGTGATCCTGCCCCTCTGCTCGGCTCTCATGAGATCTCACCTAGGTCCTGCATTCAGCTCTGAGGTCCCCAACATAAGAAGGGCATGGAACTGCTTGAGCAAGTCCAGAGGAGGCCATGAAGATGATCTGAGTGCTGGAACTCTACTCTTATGAAGACAGGCTGAGAGAGTTGCTCTTCTTCAGCCTGGAGAACGACATGGGGAGGCTATAGAGCAGCTTCCAGTGCCTAAAGGGGCCAACAAATAATCTGGAGAGAGACTTTTTACAAGGGCCTGTAGTGACAGGACAAGGGGGAACAGCTTTAAACTGACAGAGGGGGGTCTGAGATTAGATATTAGGAAGAAATTCTTAACTGTGAGGGTGGTGAGGCGATAACATGGGTTACCCAGAGAAGCTGTGGCTGCCCCATCCCTGGCAGTGTTCAAGGCCAGGTTGGACAGGGCTTGCAGCAACCTGGTCTAATGGAAGGTGTCCCTGCCCATGGCAGTGGGGGCTGGAACTGGATGATCTTTAAGGTCCCTTCCAACCCAAACCAGTCTATGATATTTCAGCAGGTGGTAAAAATGAACTAGCCCATCCTAATGATGTTAAATCCAGAAACAAAACCACAGCAAACCACCTCAAAACAGTTCTGTAAAAACTGAGCAGTATTGGCTAGAAAAAGTTGAGCAGGAAAGCTGCAAATGAACTTGAACAAAACAGAAAAATGCGTCGTGTTGAATTGTACCAGTTAGTCCCCATTACATAGGAAAACTAAGCGCTGCCCTTGCTAGCTGTAAATGCAGAGAAGCCAGAGCCTAGAGTTTAGTTGCATGATTTCTGTACTGTTTTTAAGGTACCTGGGATACTAGAGAGGGAGACACAGCCAGACAGGCAGAATGTACTATCTTATCACTATAGATTGGAGAGATTTAAGTGGCTTCCTAGAAACCATTTTTGGCTTCTCAGAAACTATAAATACCTCCCTGTGAGGAGTCTTTAAAAAAAAAAAAAAAGAGAGTAAAGCTACCCACAGGATGTCCTGGAGACAAGAACCAGGCAAGTATCTGCATCATCACATTCGTCATACGATGAAGGCTTAAAACAGCAAGCTGGAATTAACTGAGAAGAGACTCATATGAAGCTGTAGGGAAATGAAAACCATTCTGGTCAGGGAGTAACTGGAGGGAGGAGCTGGGAATAGGCATATCCACATAATATACAGGACATGGCTATTTCCCAGTGGCTGTGAAATCCATGTTTAGCACTTAAATCAATGGCCTTGTTTCCAGCCGTTACTTGTAGCAGTTCCTAAAAATCTCTTCAGTGCTGAACTGCATACAATTTAGCATCAAAAAAAGTAGGCACTTATTTTACTGCCTACTTTTAGGCATACAATTTCTAGACCTTCTTGTATCTATTTTAGGACCCACAAGAAACCTGAAACTTGGAACAATGTTTTCCGAGACCTGTATGATACCACTGATGCCACAGAGGAAATACACATTTCTTCCTGGGATATTTTTTTCCTTTCCTTCGTCAACAGTAATTCGCAACATAAAATAAGAAACTTGGAAATAAATGTCAAATTGGCTCTGACAAATTCAGACAGTACTCCAAATATAAATGTCCTAGGTTTTATTTAAATAACCCCAAAACAACAAAACTAAAATTGAGATCTGGATCAGTTCTTTCCCTGGAGTTCATGCAATGTACAAATGTAGAGGTGTGGTTCATCTCTGAAATTAGCATGTGAAAAGCTATTTTTATAAGCACAGCAGCAGCCAAGATAACATGGCTAACAACTCACTTAGCTATTAGCTCTGTACGAAAACAGATGGATGATTAGTAGTTACACACAATCAAAACACATATTACACCCTGAGAGGTTAATAACCAGAGTGTATGTGCTTCACAGCATAAAGGTTACTTAATGAAATGCTTCTGGACTGAACAAAATCTTTTTCCTGTACAACTTTATTTTTACCATAGAGAGACATAAAACAAAGGAACTGTGTTGACAAAACTATCATTACTGACAAAATGAAGAGCTAAAACAAAAGAACCCCTCCCCATTCTGCTCTGCCAAGCTGTAGCAGTCCCGATCAGTGGGCAAGTTTATTTTGCATGCCTCTTCGCCCCCTGACTGCACACATTGTGAAATGAGCTTTTGAAACGTACCTAATGCAGCAAAGGAAATCCCCAAAAGCTCAGCCAAATTTCCAACAACAGAAGGCCAGCTAAGCAAAGTGTGCCAAGCTCCTGTCAAGGAGCAGACTTCTTACCTCGGATAAGCATCTCCAAAAAACTGTCTTAACAGCTGAACGCGTGCCAGATAGCCCAACAGCGGGTATACAGTCATCATCTGGAACAGCAGGAATATTCTTGCAACAAAAGACATGATGTCATCGCTGGGAAAGTTATCTAGAAAATTCTAAACACAGGAATAATGTTACACTTATCAATGATACACTGATATATTATACATATCTGCTGATTTTTAAGAGCTATGTGCAAGAAAAAGATAAAATCGAAGTAACTCAACTGCTAAATGAATTCCATTACATGAAAACCCCTCTCTCTCTTTCACAACTGCCTTGCCACCAAATGCCAACTGATTTTTTAATATTACAGGGCTGATGTCAGCTTTTGTGTTACCATTAAATATGGAAATATTTTCTACGCTTCTGAACATCCTCAAATAACTGAGGCCGTGGAAAGGCTAAATGATTTTTTAGGCAGATGAATTCATATGCTCCTATTACCTGTCATATCATATCTAGACATTAAAAAGTTATTTAATCATTAAAACTGGGCCACATTCTACAAATGAGAATGTCTGAAAAAGCAGTATAAGACTTAAGTATCATGGAAATATACAAATGGCTCATAAGTATTTAGGATAACTACAGAAAATAAATGGTAAGAAAATATCTTGTCATCTATTATTTACCTGTGGATTTCACCCCATTAAGTTATTTCAGAGGGTTCAAAAAATCATTTAATGGTTAAACAGTGGTACCATATCTAACCTGCTGTCAGAGGAAGCCTTTAAATGCTGTTTCGTTGCTAAATATTATGCAAGAGACATGGAAAACCTGGCATAAAATGGATCACCAATTGATAACTGCTATCTTTGAAGTCATTTAGGGTGTGGTAATCAGCTTCACCTATAAGCAGGTAAGAGTTTTACAGCCTTCACAGGGTGTTTCATGTGGTGCTGTTATCTGAAGAACTCTGCTGGTAAGGCTCACCATAGTGTTAGGCTCCAAACCTACCCACAGTGAGGACTCCTACCTAAATGAGTCTGTATTTGCATCATATTTCTTTTATGGGAGTATCTGAAGACAGTTCCAATGAGTGGGATTGGTCACTGCACACACAACTAAACAAACTTTTCAGGATTAAAGAAGCTAAAGAAATTAAAGCTTCAACTGTTCAATTGGTCATTTTGGTCCTTTCTTCATTACTTTAGTAAGAGTATTTATTAAACGTTTGGTTTTTTACAGAACTATTGGCCACCAGACATGAATATAAATGAGATAACACAAGCATTACTCATCTGCTTGTGCCCATGAGGCTTTAGCCAACTGACCAGAGCCAAGAACAGATGTATCTGCCAGGGTGAGTCATGAAGAAAGAAGCAGTAGCTGTTCTTTTCTTAATACATATTTACTGAAAGATCAAGGACAAATATATACTGCAGTAAAAATCTCACCTGTTCAATACATTCTTTGGATAGCGGTGGTGAAGGAAAGGAAGCAAAAATTATAACCCCGACATACAGGTATGTTAATCCCACCAGGAAGTATGCAATAGAGAGGTCTCTCACCTGAGGAAAAAGAAAATATTAATTTGGCCAGCACTGACACGAAACCAGACAAAATGAAACACTCATGAGGAGATTCCTATGACATTTATTATGTCACTTTTGTATTTATTACTGTTTAGCATTTATTACTACTTCTTTCTATTACTTGAATGGGGGCTTCAAAATTGGTCTTGGATTAGATCAGAAAGCTGCAAACGGATACCACAAAGTGGATCTAGACAAGTACTATTTATCTATCTACGTACAGAAAAAGCTTGAAGAAACAGATATGCCAACAGATGTAATACATTATTGCTGGATGCACAAGCATATACTACTTATTACATCAAACAAACAAGACACACCCTCTACTTTCCTACACTTAATTATCCCCACTGAGAGCCTTGGGACACAGAGACAACTGTTCAAGACAAAAAGTGCAGCAATGCCATGTGTTAACTTTTCTTGTTAGGACAAAAATCTTGCAATTAAAGACATCAGCCTACCTAGCTGCAGGTATAATGTAAACAACATTTTTTAAGAAGCTGCTTTAAACCCAAGAGGATGTTCCACAGAAGCTGGCTCCAAAAAGGAAAATAGTATGCCAGGCTTCTGTAAGAATTGTGTGAAAATGGAATACATAACTTATACACCATTAAATACAAATACAAAGACAAATAAAATAGAAAGGCATAGGTGGGCACAGAAGTATGTATTGTCCTTTAGCTTTTTAACTGTATTTTATTTCTTTAATTTAAAATTGCATATTCACTTTATCACTAAATTTTTATAAACACCTCAGGTAAATGCACTAAATAATCATCAAAGATTTTTAGGAGAGAGTGCTGAAGCTAAGATCATAAATCTATATTTAACCATACTACATATACCTGAATACAGGTATTAACTTCAGTGTTGACTTCCAAAAATTTTGACTGCATTTATGAAGTATCTAGTGTATAAAAACATTGTCAATGACACAAAAATAACTAAAAGTTTTTAGTACTGGAAAACAAGTAGCAAATCTTCTCCACTACTTTATGAATTTGCAGAATCCACATACACACCAGAATGACCTCATAGCACTGTACTTAGTATTCTCCTACATCAGTTCTTTTTTTGTTCTGGAAATAAAGTGGGAGACCATTTGTTTCTAGTTATTAGCTAACTAATTCTGTATAAGCTTATTCTACGCTACAAAACACTACCTTATAGCAAACCATCTGCTCAGCTGCTGCTCATAATCATCATCTTAAAGGATTACTGGTAATGCTTCAATACATGACCCTATTTTCTTGTGACTGAAAAGCAAGTATTATTATTATTATAAGGCAAAGTACCAAATTAGGTCTGTATGGCTTCCAGACCAGGATCATTATTATGGTCTCTAGCTGGCTCACTGAGCATGGGCAAAGCCTGTTCACATCTGCACATGTAAATGTTCCCTAAATGTTTCTTCACATTAAATTCTTGACAAAAGCAGCATATTCTATACCTTTCTGCAGTCTTCCAAGGGCAAGGTGGTACCCAAGGAAATTAAAAATGCTAGATTACAAGTTTCAAGAAAAGTTCAAAAGGAAGCCTGTTTTAGTGAGGGAATTGGGATCTCCTGCTCATTTTGTACTGCTTTGGGAGTAGAAGATTGATGCCTTTTTCTCATCAGCCTGCAAAAGGCCAAAGGCATTTTTCATCAGACAATGTGCTGTTAATGTGCGCCCCAGGGTGGCCCTCATGCCCCTGGCAGCTGCAACCTCTTCCTCCTGCTGACCACATACATACAGCTAGAAGATGCTTCCTGGTTTTCACTCTCCTCAAACTGTTCACTGAGTAAGGACTATCAACTTCCACCAGAGGTTAAGCAGTAGCGTTTTCTTTAAAGCATACTTTAAAGTACTCCCAGAATTCTCGTCAGTTATATGAGATGCTATATGGGATTTTTTGTAACAGCTACCCCTTCAAAAGCACCAGTGCCCATTCTAAAAACTGAATCTGAGCATTCAGATTTCTTGCTGGATTTACGTGTATCTCAGATGCAGGAAGCAGAGACTAAGCAAGATAGCCCAGGAAAGTTGTGAATGCTCCATCCCTGGCAGTGGTCAAGGCCAGGTTGGACAGAGCCTTGGGTGTCATGGTTTAGTGGGAGGCATCCCTGCCCACGGCAAGGGGGTTGGAACTAGATGATCTTAAGGTCCTTTCCAACCCCAACTATTCTATGATTCTAAGGTAAGGTGGCTTTGCAGGGTGACATGGACTCTCATCTCCTGAAACAAGGAGTTGGACAATTACTCAAAATGCACCCAAGCCCTTCTTTAGGCACATTATCTAACAAAATCTGTTTTAACTTCCTTTAAATTTGGTATTTTTAGGTGTATTCCTTATGCATGAAGTCAGCATAGTAACTCACAATTGTTACTTGTACTATTGTAAAACTATTTTTGCTGCGACAAGTACTTGTAGCTGCGAGGGCAAGCAATCTGAAATCAAATTCTTACCACTTTATTTGGACTACACTTGATTGAGTAGATCGCTAAGGCGCTATTATCTCTAATTATACTAATCAGGTTCACGTTCCTGCAGTTCTTCAGTGTGTATGCTTTAATCCATTCTGAAACTAGCTGCTAAGATAATTTTGTTAATGCATTTTTATAGCATGTAACAATACATCTTTTTCTTCAGGTACTGTCACCATACAAAGAAAACCCAGATTTTGATTTCCATAAGCAACAAGAAAAGAAATGGGCAACTCAAATCCCTGAATTTATTTTTTCTCAAACATCTATCACTTCCCTTGCAAAGATCAGCTTCTGCATATAAGGTGGTTGGTTTTGTATGAGAGTGTGTTATTTGTGTACACAACAAGAATATCTTTTGATTAATGTTCATTACTCTTCAGGACACCTAGGTTCACCCCTAAATACCGCAACTGTAAATATTCTTTAGACAGCACAATTCCAGGTAAAACCAAAGGACACATGGAGAGACACGAAAGGCGTAACTTCAAGTAACAGAGGAATAATCGCTTTTGTCTGTTTTAAATTTCATATTAAACCGTTTGCATACAGAGTGAGTATTACTGTGGTGGAAGCTGTCTAAACATAAAAAATACAGCAGTCATCACACCTGAAGTTTATAATTGAAGAATCAAATGTAGAAAAAATGTGTGAGGAAAGAATCAAAGATAACATGCAGATCACGGCCATAAGGATTACAGCTTGCCACCTACCAAGCTGCTCTCAAATACACTTGGAGTAATAGGCAGATTTTGAGGTGAAACTTGGAGAACGTGTTAACTGCAGTTATTGCTGACCAGGAGCTTTTCTAGTCAGATGCACAGGACAAAGTGTTGAAAGTGCCTCTTGAAGGACAGAAAATAGGGTGGTGAGGATGGTGGAAGCAACAGCAGAACAAAGGCAGAAACTCTCAGAGTAGAAGACATGATATCACACTCACTGACTAGTACCTGTGCGCAGGCTGGACATGCAGCACAGGATTGGACACAGACACAGTGACAGCTCTGTGGCTCTACAGATATTTCCTACATGATGCTGAAAAGAACAGGCAATTTTCAGGCCTCGTCTTCCCTACTGCATGCCATAGAGAAACCAGTTCATTTTTCTCTCAGTACCAAAGTGAAAGCTAGTTTGTAGAGATGCTTCTTAGATGGAGAGGCCTATATTGGTGCTTAACAATTATTATCACATAAGAAGTGCCTTTTGATATCGCATTTCAGACTGGTCACTTCTCAAAAGAGAGATGTTGCCTCTGAAATAACAGGACTCTGATCCAAAGCATAAAACCAGACTTAACCTGTTCAAGCATCAACGGCAAGTGATAATATTAAATAAGGTGACGGAGAAGTACTTCACCAGGATGCATAATGCTGTGCACGATTTTGGCCCGAAAGAGAATCCAACAGTAGAGCAGCATCAGTGGAAGCTCACTCTTTAAAGGGAATAAAAACTCTCTGAATATGGCAGAAAATTAAAACTATTCACAGCTCCATGGCTTCTGTAGCTCCTTTCTGGACAAAACCCGTATCTCCACTACCAGCCTTCTCCCCAGGTGAGTCCGCAAGCAACTGTTAAGAGACAGCACTAGTGCATTTATGCCTCTAGATCACACTCTGGGCTTGTATAGCATCAGCACAGTTGCTCAGGGAACCAGATCACAGACATGAATCAGAAAATAACACAACTAAACAAGAACCAACCAACTAAATGCAAAACCAAACAAAAACCTCAACTAATCAAATAACCCTTTTACGGCTGGGTTAGTTTTCTATGCAACCTGTTTCCAAACTAGGTTTTTGGAACTAATTGTGCAGTGCACAAAATCTTGAACTGATAAATACAAGGGGGCGACAGTGGGAGATGGGAACAAGGAGTTCAACTTTGAAATGCAGATTAAGAACCCCGCTCACGGGGCTTCTCCAGCCTTTGTTGCTGACATTTGGCTTACCGAGTGCACTGCTTCTCTCACACCCACACCACTGTACTAGAATAGCAGCCAAAGGAATCCTCCCCTCTGTGTGTGTTTTAGCTCTGGGCAGTAATACACGCCTGTGACCAGAATGGAAGCTGCTATTGTTTTGGATTTCTGACTCCAAAACAGGAATGCTGTTGTTTCTCTTACTTTTTTCCAGCTCCCCAAAGGGTTGCTCTTATGACCACTAGTTTCAGGAAGTTCAAAACAGTACTCTTCCAGCTTGCCATGTTCTGTGTCTTTTCACAGAACTCTGATGGAAGTGCCATGTTAGCAGGTCAATTAGTAAAACAATCGAGACTCCAATAGGCTCCCCATGAGATACTGACATAAGAAAGCATCCTGCTGATGTAAATACATAGGAAAAAAATACCCTATACATACGTAAACCTCCCACTTAGTTCAGCAGCTTGGTGAAATAAGCACAAACAGCTTTTCAAGAGCATCAGTGCTTCATTAACATCTGGAAAGCACCACCAGACCTAGGTGAAAGGCGGCTGTAATCTCTAGCCAAATAAAACTCCTAGAGGAACCATGCACAGATTTGCTTTACCATTAAAAACCTTTCCTGCTACACTTAATGGTGCTCTTTCCCTGCAATTTTAACACTCTCCTGGAATGCAAGAGTCTTGTCAAGGGCTTGGGATCCATGCTAGGGCTGACTCAGAAATTCAACTTAAGCTCTAGGGAGGGCATTCAGAATAGCTGATTCAAATGCAAGCAGCAGTTTCTTCCTCCTTAACACAGGAAAAGCAAACTGCAGAAGATTCCAGGCGCTGCTATTTGCAGTTGATTGCTTACTCTCATGTAAATGGAAAGGGAAATGCCACAGGAAAAGTCTTGAAGGTGGCATGGAAGCATTAAGCCTCCACTGCATACAGACCTGATTGCTGGAGCCACCGCACCTTTAGAACTTGAAAGCCACAGCTGAAGAGAGAACTCTTGCTCTTCCCCAGATCATGAGATATTCTTATAAAAACTGAGAAAAAAATTCCTTAGTTTTCTTTTCTCCAGAGCTTTACTAACCCCCTTTTTAGTTAAACTATATTCAGAAATGCCTATAAAGGCCAAGACGCTTTTCTAGAGGAGAATTTTTGACTCCTTTGCAGAGGTGTTCACTCACAAGCTAGCCCTGATTCACAGGTACAAAAAAGTAACTGGGAAGATTACTAAAGCAAAAGACCATCTCACTGCATTGGCACATAATATGCATTTCACCTCTGAATAATCAAATCAGGTATATTTTATCACATGTTGGCAACTGCCTCTAGTTGCCAACAAGGTTCAGTCCTTGCTTGAGTAGAGGTGTTGGGCAAGATGACACGCAGAGGTCCCTTCAAATCTCAAACATTCTGTGATTCTGCACCAGTTTATCATACTGCTAATATTTTTAAATCTTTGCAGGTTACTGTAGTTACCTTTTACAGCTAAGATTTTAATGAAGCTGGACAAGAATCCTGTAAAGTAGAGAATTAAAAAATAAACAAATAAAATAAAAGTAAAAATATACTCTAGAACTAACTCTATCAGTTTACTCCATTATGTATTTTATACTGGGAAGATATTAAGAAAGAATGCAGTTCCATCTGGAGGAGCAATACATAATTTTTTCTACAGCAAAGCACCAGCCCAAAGTCTACATATCACAAAGATCCCCAATCCAGGCTTTGAGGATTTCCTAAATAGGATCAGGTTTCTTTATGAATCTTGACTACTGAAGGAAAAAACTACTGAAACAACTCTGGTTAAAAATACTATATAGATCTCAAGACTGTTGTTCAGGGCCCTGCTAAAATCAGTTTTGTGCCCTGTGCTCTCCAGCATTTTTAATTCTAAAATCAGTCAGTTTTTCTAGGGTCTTAGGATATTGTCAACCCTTCTGCCTCTTGTGTGTAATTTGGCCATTTGGTATCAGCCTGACCATTAAAGCCTTCACAGGTAGCCAGTAAAAGTATGCATAAGTGGTTTCTTATCAGATCATGAAAGTGAGTTACATTTTCTGAAGCTATTACAATTCCTGGATCAACTTCAAGATGAAGCAGACAGGAAAAAATCAGTGTCGCTTGGCTATCCAGATACAAATCAGCACGGTCTTGTGAAATTACTTACATTGTTTTCTGGATTCCTGTTATTTTGAAGAAGTGTGATGACACAATTGTGGATGAAGAAGGCAAGTGTCAGAACCCCTGTCAGCTGGGGGAACTGAATTTTAAACTCTAAGAGAGGAGAAAAAGTGTTAATAACTTACTTCTTCCAAAGAATGCCAAAATGCAGAGGACATACAGTGCTGTGGAATCTACTGGCAGAAACATAAGCCTCCATGTTGAAATGGGACAATCTATTTCATCTTTGACTATAGCCAAAGCAGATATTTAATCAGGAAGTACGAAATGGTTAAGTATAACACACTCTCCAACAAATTTTTTCAGGATATCCCAACCATCAAAGATTATTAGGATAATCTAGGATTTACACATACAAACTTTTCTGCTTCTTAACAGTTTAAGTGGAAAACATTTTCGAGGAAAGGAATTAAGGCTGTATATCTCTTGGTTCCTGAACAGGGAGTCAGGGGAAGGAATCATACTCTGTGAGCATCTTTTGTTGTTAACAAGTTACTTATGCTACCAGAGGAAAAATGAAGTCTGTAGAAGTTTAAGAGGTTCTGCTTACAAACCAGGGCATAAAGAAAGGCAGACCAACTTCTTGTCTTATTTACAGAAAAAGTATTTATTTTTTTGTCTCCACGGGAATAGCACTGCTCTGCTTCTTTTAATGCTTCAAGGACAGTATTCACAACATTGTGTTTCTGGACACGCCACAACGGGTCTAGGAATTCAGTGATGTGTGACATCATTAAAGCAGCATCCTGTTGGTATTATATGAGGATGTATGTACTCTTTATAGAGTGTTAACAGCAATTAGAGATCCCTGAGCTAGCGCAGCTTCTGGAAAGCATCCAGCAGTGTAGCAAAACCCTCATCAGAGGTTCTCAAGCCCTTACAGATCAAACCACAGAAAGCTCCCTGCAAACATACTTAAGCCAGTTGTCTCTTACCAAAGTCAGCAAGGTAAACACACCCCAGGAAATTAATGAACAGCTCATCCAGGTTGAAAGAATATGCCTTTCCTAGGGCCAGATTCACAGTATCTTCAATATCTAACTAGTTTGATGTGCTACTGATACAATTGAGGGTGCAAGCAACTTTTGGGCTTGTTTTTTATTCACTACTATAATCTCAATAATAAAAAGCAAACAGATTCAGAATCTTTCAGCACTGCATTTCCCCCACCACTACAACAACCAGTAGTAGCCAGATTTATATGCGTTAGCTATGTGGCTTGTCTATCTCCTAGATGTACGAGTCACATTGCCAAAATAAACTGTATGCACCACCACTTAGTGACCTGCGGGCACATGTGTCATGCTGTAACAAATTTTACACATGACTGCTTAATAGATCAAATTCAAGACACTTAAAACCTGATTTCTTAGATGTAGCCTGTCTTCCAGTTTATGCTGGTTTTTTAGTAAAATTTAGTTTTGGCAAATTTTCCCCTGTCTTTTCAGGAAGAGTCTGTAGCTCTGAGGCCATGCAAGCATTTGAAGACTGTCTGCTCTGGCAGTTCAGGTTGAAACCACATTTCCAAGCTTGCAATGGAGGAAGACAAAACACTGTGGTTCTTTCCACTTACAGACATCATTCAGAATATTGACACACAAAATAAATTAGGTCATTAACACAGATGATAATAATCCAGTGATTTGACATAAAATTTTTACACTGGAGACAAAAGCAGTTTGTTAGTCCAAAAATTCTGTCTAAAAGTAAAGGCTAGTGATACAGGAAAACATACAGCATAGAGAGCACTGATTCACAACCACCTACATCTATCTTTTAAGTTTGTACTTATGCTGTAGTAGTCAGGGGGATTCTTAAGGAATTATGAAGATAATGCTGTCCATCCTTAAAGCATCTGCTTTGGTCTTACACATAGTTATACTCAGCAAAAACAATCTGGCTTTGAAGACTCAGTATGAAAGGACAGTAATCTTTTTTCTTGGTGACATAACCATGCTGAAGAAACTGCTTTAAACAGCCTTTCACTTGTTCCTTGGCATTCAGATCTTGAAAGAGATGAATGCCTAGCAGACAAGGAATGACTGTTAGCAGTTATGAAAAAATGAACAAATGGATTTGATGACAGCTAGATGTTTAGGGGTGGAGAAGTTTGTAGCAGACCTCTTTGTCAAACGTACACTCTTACGCTAGCCAAGCTGTTCATTCAGCTTGTGCCAGATCAATTTCAGTTCTGCTGGAGAGCTGCATCAATGCAGAGTGGTAGAAGACAACAAAGAATATGCAGATCCAAGACCACTGCAACTGTCACATGAACAAACTTAAACCAGTTGAATTTCGTATCTGTAACTTTACTCAACCATCTGTAGTTTACTTACTGAATTGTTGCCACAGTGCATTAACATGATTCCACAAATTAGATCAGATTCTGTTACAAACAGGTAAAAACTCTGGTGTTGTTTTTTTTTTTTTTTTTTAATTTCTATATTGATATAGTATTTCAAAACCTATCCTAATGTTTTAAGTCATCCTTGTTTTCTTTTCCAATTCTACATTACTGGATCTAACAATAGTTTGCAACTCATGTATAAAACTGTTGAAACAGTGCTTATTGTGACTGGTACACTAAAAATGCTCAAACCTTTAAAAGAAACTCTAAGAAGGTGCATATCTCTGAATTTTGTCTTATGTAAATAAGTAACTTTTAAAGAAAGACAAACTACTTTTGTTTCTAAGAACAAAAGGAGTGATAATAATTTAACAGTACAGGGGACATCTCCTTGGAGCTAACTGGTCATACAATTTGGCCTGTTGTAAAGGATGTAGCCTCTACATGCTAATCAGGTGTCATTTCCTCGCTTTATTTATGTCACAGAGGTGTTAAAAGGTGAAAAATTCACCAATTAATTACAATAGAAAAGTCTTAAACCCATCATATATATGCTTCACTAATGCATTTTATCTTACCTGGTACAAAAAAATCATTCTCTGTAAACCAGTTGTATTCCAAGTGGATTCCCAGACAAGCAGCCTTTATAGTAACCAGAAGAACTAAGTAGACAACTGAAACCGTACCTGGAAAAGATCAGAGCCAAACAAACATCATGAGAAGAAGAAAGTATTTAGCTGTGTTTTAATTCCTGCTCTATCCAACTAGTTACCTATAGCCCAAACACTTCAAGTCAGTATTCATTCTTAAGAATACAGGCTACATCTAAATTTTCTTTTTCTTTCTATCTTTGATAGGTCAGAGAGAAAGAATAATGCACCTGAACCCAATGCAAGCTTTCAGCATGTTTAATGTTTTCCAGATGCTACACTAGTGACAGTGGAAATACCAGCTCATAATCTCTGGTTCTGGGCAGCCAGGGAGGCCTTTAAGCAGTAACAAGTAAGTTCCAGCTTGAGCTGTTAGGATTTTAATTTAACATGAGGCAAAGTTGGCCACTGTACTGCAGTTACTACAATGTCCATTGAGTCACTGGCTTTTTGAACCAAATAGCCCAATGAGATAGGAATGTTTACTGTAATTGTGAACTTTACACCAGGAACTAGAAGCTGGCAATGACGTTTGACCCCTATTGATTTAAACTTTGTCATAAACTTGGCTAACCATGATTATAAGACTGGCTTTGCATTCCATCTCATTGAGTCAGAGGTATCCAGCAGTACAGAAAGAGGACTACAAATATGATCACAGATGGGTACAAATGCCTAGCTGTGCCTGCATATGGGGTGGACAGCATAGGATTTTGGCTGCCATTTGAAAGAGACAAGGGCAGAATGGTAACTACCTAAAAATTGAAGGAAACTGTGTAACAGTAAGTAAAGCTACTGATGCAACCTGCTGATCAGTAATACTGTTAGTCACCAGAGAACAGGCATGTTATGAAGACAAAGAAACAGTACTTTCAGAGTTCACAATACAGATTCAGATAAGACATCAATTCATTCTAGCACTAGATCCAAGGTTAAAAAATAAACTGAAGAAATTATCATTTTATTGCACAGAGCATAGTTAACAAATTAGGAAGATAAAAGGTTCTGTAATTTAGGATCAGCTTAACAGCTAAAATATTCTGTGTTTTCATAATCATTCAGGTTTCCATAGGGGCAAAAGTAAGTAAAAGTTCTCTGTTAATTTCAGAATCTCAAAAAACTGCCTTTATTTTTTTCTTGTCCTATCAGATTCAAGGTTTAAAAATATTAAGGCAACTTCGAACAGTTTCTGAATTACATAATAATCTATGGAAGTTATAACAAATTTTGTATTTTAATATCCAGATTCTCAATAAACTAGTTGTCCATGATAATGTGTCTCTTTTTAAAACAGACACACTTATGGCTAGATCTCACTTGATAAAATATTTTCTTATCCCTAATGTTATATTTTGTTTACTTAAACCCCTTACTTTTTACACAGAAGCACTATCACTTACCCATCTTCTCTGCTATATTATCATCTAGTGGTTCCAGACACAGTAAATTCAAGCTCTAGTTGTGTGTCTCACTGGAACAGAGGACAAAGTAGACCTTCAATTCCCTGTCCTCTACCTCCTAGGATAAGAAGAAATGACCTCAAATTGCACCAGGTGGGGTTTAGCTGGGGTGGGTATTAAAAGAAAAATCTTCACCAAATGGCTATCAAGCATTGGAACATTGTGTTTGAGTCACGACCCCGGGAGGTATTTAAGACTGTGTAGATGCAGCACTTAGGAACAAGGTTTAGTGGTAGACTTGGCAGTGATGGGTTAACAGCTGGACTTGGTGATCTTAAAGGTCTTTTCCAGCCTTCTAACCTAAATGATTCTGTGACTCTATTCTATGATTCTGCTCATTAGAGTACCTTTCACTGTTTTCTATACATTTTAACCACAATGACCAATGCTTTATTAGTATTTGTTACCTACCTAGGACATTAAACTTTGCAAAGAAAGATGGAGACTTCAGATTTAGCAGGGGTAGAAGAATAGCAACCAGGTAGAATGGTACTGTTTGTGATTTGTTCCACCACTTCTCAAAGAGTTCAAAACCTGTATCATTGCCAGAAGAGAACATCACACTCCCATTCTGTGGTGGGTGACCACTAGCAGCACTTGGACAAATGACTAGAAGAAAGGAAAAGAAAAATATTCTCAGATGAAAAAGGTTTTACTTGCTCAGAATCTTCACAGCCAAATCCCATATTTTCTGGAAAGTGTTCTACTGATGAGAAACAGGATCATTCAAAAGCAATGTGTGACAATTCAGTCCTTAACTGCTTCTTTTAAATTAGGAGTTGAGCACTAAGATTTCAGTGCTACGAACCTTGCATTAAGCTGGCAAGTTTTTTCAGCTGAGCACAACAAAGATGCTTACTTGTCTGAAGCCTGAGATGTGGCATAGGATCACATACCTATAGCTAGATGTCTTCACGGCTACATGTATGTGCCGGAATCATGTCATAGCAATGCACCTGTGCACCTGGCTGCATATTTAGCACTGTAATCTGTCCCTCCATACTTCAGTAAGATCATATGAACCAAGACGCAAGAGTATCTGTGTACAGAAGAGCTGTATTGCTCTGGGAGCACACAAACTAAGGATGAGAAGAAAGCTACCAGAACAACTGAGAGGACTAAAACTCATGCTGAACTGAAACATCTCATCACCTCCATACCACACCATGTGCAAGTATCTCACTGCTACACAAGTAATTAAAGATATGCATCCAAAACACTGCCACATGGTGGCTGATCCACAGTGGCATCAGAAAAAGTGACTGGAATAAAAACAACCAACCAAAAAGATCCCTTGATGAAAATACTCTCATTTGATTTTTGTTAATATAAGCATTTCTTTCTAACACACGCTTATGAAGTTATGTGTAAAAATATGAATTTCTCCTCTTGTTCTCATGTCTTAAATTTCAGCATCACCAGAGCACTTGATAGCCTCCCTCCCACACTGGCTTTATGCCTTTTTGTTACAAACGCAAAAGTGTTTAAAGTGTTCTCTCAAATTTACTTCCAGTTTTCTCCTTTGCTTTCTCTCCATTCCCTGTAAGTGGATTGTGTCACAGACCTTGAACAATGCTTTTGTTCTTACTGATCTCCTCAGTAGCCCTGAATGCCATGCCAAGAGTCATCTGAACATCTGGCAGCCCTTAACTTTATGACGCATCTGATTTAAATTTTCCAGATGCTGGAGGATGCTGTGGAATAGTTGTCTACTTTGTCTCCAAGTTATACCCCCTGCTGCATAAGAATAGGTCAGAAAAGCAGAAACAGCAGAAAACATATGAGAAAGAGCACGGCAGCAGCTATTGGTGCCTTCTGGTAAGCACTGTAGGGGAAATAAGATTCAACACTAGTTCAGATACAAATCAACTGTCTTTCAGAATTATTTCTCAACTCCTTTGCTTGACTTCAACAGCTGCTCTCCAGAAACATGACTGCAGCCAATGGGACACACAGCCGCTTGGCTGGTACTGAAAGGCTTCCCCACTCCCAGAAACACTCAGGATAGAGAAAATTTTCTGCTACATTACAAAGCACTAGATGTTCAGTTACTATATATAGGCAGAGAGATCAGATGATGACAATGCCCTGCTCCTGCCTTCACTGTACATTATTCTGCCTGCTTAAGAACTCTCAACAGCCCTATCTCCATACTTGACTGCAGCTTTCCCTCTGCATTGTGCAAATGTCAAAAACTCTTCACAAAATCCAAGAAGATGCTCATGTAGGCTGCGGAACTTGTTTATTCTTGCACTCAGCAACATCAAAGCTGTTCTTACAGCATTTTTTCAAATAAGAATACTGCTGCAGAGGTGGTGAGGAGCAAAGACGCCCCAGCTAAGATTTTAAACATCAAGCAGATCTGTTGTGCTCCAGTTTTAGGGTGCAAAAGTTAACCCTCATTGTGCAAACTACTGTTAAGAGAGCTAACATTTCTGGTTTTATGGAGGATCTATTTGGATGTAGATAAATCCCCAATACACTTTTTAATCCTTACTCCCACCACCACTTTCTTCTCCCTTCCCCATCCCCCCTCCAAATCATTAAGCTTTCCAAGTGTATAGTTCTTTGTGGAAGTACAAATCCCAGGCAGAAAATTACTTTCTTGGGTTTGTTTGAAAAAGGTAGGTAGAACTTAGGATATACACTTTATAAATGAAATATGGTTAGGTACGGAAGAATGATGATTTTGCCTTTAAACCCCCAACTCAAATCAGGAAAGACAATACAAATAAGTGCTTCTTACCTTTATTACTTCCATTTGTACCAGGAACAATATCTGTTACATTAATGTCATGAACAAAGTCTGAAAAGAAGAAAATCTTACTATCAAAGTTCCAACCTTTTACCTGTTGACTAGATAAAAAGGAAGGTAGCATTTTGGAAAACTACATCAAAAGTGTGATACATCAGCTTGTACTCCCTCCAACTCCAAGCTGGTTTAAGTCTCACTGTCTACAGTCATCTCCAATAGTTTCTAGTTTCCAGTACACCCACTCCTCTGCTGTTTTACTGCTCTGCCACGCCAGGTGTTTTCGAATTTCTGCAATCACCAGTATGAGAATATTGGACAGCAACTTCATTATATTTATGCATATATATACAGAAAATGCCCATCAGCTTGGAAATATAATTAGTGTGTCTCTGGCTAAAATTTGCTTCTGCTGCATGTGGGCGTCTTATACACACATAAAATCAACTGGGCAGGCCTTCAGACTTCTGAAATGTAATCATCAGCAGCTTGTTTCTCATAAAAAAGGCAAAATGTATTGTAGGAAGAAAACAGTTTTTGTTTCTTCATCATGCTTTATGACACCCTGAATCATAACTGAGTTTTTCATACATACTGATACCAGTTCAGTGTCTACAACAATCAGCAGACTGAATTAATCCCATTCATCAGGTCCTCACTTCACCAGTGTTTTGTGTTAAAAAAGTACATGGTATGAAGCCATGATAAGAACTGACAGGTCTTTAAGAATTAGAGCACTTTAAAGTTTGTTATAGACTGATAGCCAATTTATGCTTCCTCTGTGCTTAAAAAGTGTTTTAGGACTAGCACTTGCATTTGTGGAGTTATTTGTCTCATAAAGCAAATACAGAAGCACAGGATACCATGTTTTTTTAAAAAAAAAGACAAGGAATCATACTTAGCTTAAAGTTCTTGTATTCTTTGCATACTACTACCTTCTAGACCATCTTTCCTTAGGAGATAAATTTTTTCCCACCTGAATTGGGTGTGCAGATTGCTTGAAAAGTCATCTGAATGCAGCAGAATTAACCACCATACCCTCCTTTGAACAACTTGGAATGCATGGCTGGAAAATGCCACACTGTCAAAACTACATCCTATTACCCATTTTATAACCTACTAATGAAGCAGCCACAATGACAGTTAGGACAGTAATTCAATGATTACTTATCACAGAGCAAACAATTTAAATAACAACCCCAAACAAATACATAAAAGTGATAGATTAACATGCCAAACTCAGGGAAAAGCAGGATCTTTTTTTCCTAGAAAAGGAACTGCTTTGTTAATTCTGATGTTTGCTTAATAGAATTGGAGTTACTTAGTTTAGAGTAATTCAGGATTAAAGAACTGATCTTATTTAAACAAACAAACAAACAAAAAACCCAAAACCCCAAACCCAAACAAAAAACCTAATCAACCAACCAAACAACAAGTCTAAAATGAAATGGCCTTAACAATGTATGAATTAGGTCAGATGTAAAATACACCAGTCATTAATCAATAAATTATGTCCTTCAGGGTGGGAACTCTCAGGTAAAGTGTCTGCACTGTTACTTGCCTCAGATTTGTTAATTACCTTCAAAACAGAAACTCTTCAATCTTAGTTGTACTATTCAACGCTATGAGTCAGGTTTTCAAAGCTCTCAATTCCATCATTTATTCCCACAGCTCTACATACATAATTGATTGTATCCACAAAGGCTTGTGTGTCTGTGCACGTACCACGGGTGCAAATAATCAGTATGTTTTCTTTTGTAGCAATGTCAGATTGAGAACTGTTCTTTCACTGTGCTAGAGTTCATTTTTCCTTCAGGGACACTTGCAAAATTTTCAATATGGCAGCACTTTAAGTGTGTTTGTTGAAATCTAGAATTAAACTGAATTTTTTTTCATTGATCTGGATCATTCCAACAGCCTAGCCTGTTATATGGCTGCTCAAATAGTTACACCCATGCAAGGAAGGAGGGAGTGAAAACACAAAGTGGAAACCAGCAACCAGGTTTGGGTTGTCTAACCTACACCAGGAAGCCTCATTATTACTGACTGACATGCAAATCAGATCACTGGCCCTTTGTCTTCCATTAAAACCACGCTTTAAGAGGAAAATTGAGAAACTGGTTTTGAAAAGATATGTAACTCTGCTCATAACTTCCCGCACTGCTATTTATTCTTGCTTGACTTTTCACTCAAAGCAACAGAAAAATCAAGATTAAGTAAAATAGACAATGATTTTTCAGTATAAAGCAAAGTCTTGATCTTTTTACATGACAGCTGTAAATGTTAACCAAAAATGTATACTTACTGTATATAAACTTTCCTGTGTTGAACAGAAAGTTGGACATAAGCACCCAATAAACAACCATGGCTCCAACAAGCGACACCATAGAAAACAAGAGGCTTGACCACTGACCAAAGGATCCAAAGTAATACTTGCAAACATCTGGGAATTCCCAGTTTGAGGTATCTAATAAAGCTGAAGAACATACAAAAACATAGAAACATATCTGAACAAAATGTTGTATTACAATCAGTAGAACTCTTCATGACAGGATGTGTTCTTGCTCAGAATACTACTACTCTGAGTACTTCCAGAAGCACCAGTATAAGATATGGTGGTAAAAATGCAGCTATGCATTTGCAGCTAAAGCCTTTTGTGGAGGTTATGGCAAAGATCAGACCATGAACTAGTCAACAGTGCCCAGAAATGAGCTGTCACAAACTGGAGGTCTTAACTGCCTTTATTTGAGGAAGTGAAGGGTTAGTTTATGCATGAAAGCACCAACTACAAGTGCTGCAAGATGTGTTTTGAACAACAGAAGTACATTCTAAGTAGAACCACAGTCAGGGAGGCAATTGTCTGTAAATTGCTTTCAAAATACATTACATACAAATATTAGTATACAGGCATACAAAACAGTGGATACAGCTGTAGCCCACATATTTCACTATGGAACACGATCAGAAATACATGTAGAGAACTGGACAGTGCTTGTAGAGAAGAAAGAAAGACTCTTAACTCTCATATTTAGAAAGTGAACACATGAAACTTTGCTTACTAAGAGTTTGGGTTTGGCTATAATACTCAGGTCCCAAAGAACTGCAGGATAATCTAATGAGGGAACACAACATTTAGCTTACAGAGCTTAGTTTCAGACTACAAAAATACGGAGACATTCAAAGAAACAGCTTTTATTTGCAGGTTAGGTCTAACATACAGTAAAGATACAGGCAAACTAAGAATCTATCAGATCTCTGTATTTCACACTTAATGGAAATATTTGCACTATGAGGCTTTGTATTTCTTACGTATCATGTTCCGCGATTTCACAACTCTGTAGCAGCAATAAAGAGTCAAAATGCCCATCAGTAAGATAAGAATGATTCCAGAGGTAAAGCCTGCCTGTTAAGAGAGAAAAACACAATTTAGTTTATCTATCTGTTGTTATCAGCAACAGAAAACTGTTGTTATCAGCAACAGAAAAATGAACAGCAAGCTGTGCTGCCAAAACCATTTTCATACACATACATTTTTCCTAGTGTTACCTGTTTCATTCCCCATGGGATACTTAATATAGATGTACCCATCATTGTGTTCCATATCATAAATCTAGGAAGAAAGAAAAAAAAAAAAAAAGCCAGTAAGCATTTTAAGGAGCACTCTTATGTCATACTATCCTTATAGCTACAATAGTTACGCATATATTATAGAACAATCAATACATTTTCTGGCTAAAACATGGCAAGGTGCTTAACATACATTGTCACTATACTGGAGTTTTTACCATAGCCATCTGTGCAACTGTCAACTTTAAAAGCGGTTCCTAGCGGGCTGTACACGTAGATTTCATCAGGAGCTGGAAGTACATGATCAGGAGCAATCTAACAAATGCAAAAAAACAAGACTTGTTAGTAACACCAAAGTAACTATTGTCCCACATACATCAAGCCAACTGTCGTAAATCACAAAACCTTTCCTTTTTTTTAAAAAAAAGAAAAGCTGCACTACATTAATTTTCTCCCCACAAAAACCCTAGTTGATAAATTCTTAGTAGAGTGCAGGAAAATATATTTTTCTTCTGCAAAATGTCTGTAACACACTATGTACAGCTCTTGCTAGTTCAATCACTGCAGCTGACCACTGCTTAGATCCACTCAGAGGTGAGAGAAACAAGTACACACATCTGGGCAGCTTGAACCACTGTTACAAAGTTCAAGCTGGTTTTATGTTTTCATTGGGTGGTGAAGGCACTGCACAAGAAGTCAGCCACGGCTTGTGATAACACAAGACCTTGTTAAGGCACTCAGCTACTAGATATTTAAGGCAAGCTGCAGAGTGATTCTCCCCCTGCCTTCACTTGTACTTCTTTTATAAATCTAGGCTGTGGAAGACCCAACATGCCAAAGACCACTCAGTTTATATGGTCCTGTCTTTGCCTTACCAATGCCCTGTCTGCAGGAGATGTGAGCCTGCTATAGTAATGAATTCGTTTATTCATTGCTGAAGCTTCATCAGTGACTCTTTGCATGTCATCATTCACACTGACTATGTTTGTAGGCTCCACATGAAATGGTCTAAAGGAGGAGACAAAGAACGAAAAGGAAAATATTTAAAACCCTAGAACACAAAAGCTAACATACAAGCCAGAGCACATCATGCAGGATGAGTCTGTCATTGACACAAAATAAATGCAAAAATATCACTGCCAGGAGGGAAGCTGCCATCCATGAAAGAACCATGTGTTTATATCATCCATATTAAAATGGCCTCTTGCCCAGATTCTGTGGGGCAACTTAACATGAAATTCAGACCTAATATTC
Organism: Psilopsiagon aymara; assembly: GCA_024733675.1. NCBI lineage: Eukaryota > Metazoa > Chordata > Aves > Psittaciformes > Psittacidae > Psilopsiagon > Psilopsiagon aymara. Next base: position 17,585 of record JANRGW010014972.1, on the reverse strand, counting down.
AGCCTATTAGTTCTCAACAATGAGTCACACCAGAACTACATGTTAATAAGCTTGGGCAAGCTCATTAATGCTTGTATCAAGTAGTGCTGCCAGAACTAGTGATGAGGAACACTGGTAGAAACAGAAAGCGTGAGAATGCAAAAGCAGAAAGGAGATGGAGAGGAATGAGCACTGGTAATGAAGACCACCTATGAAAAGGCTAGGAACTACTAATCAGTCCAAAAACACTGTATAAAATTGTGTTTACTGTGGAAGGAATCAAGTCCAAATAAGTTCATGTGCTCGTACTATTTTTAAGCCAATACGACCAGGAATGGAATTTATTACATAACATGGAACAACAGATGTCCATTTGCAGTTTTGAACTACATCATGACTTCCCTTCAGATGTATTGGGGTAATCATGGAGAACACTGTCAGCAACAGAAATCCTACATCTCTCACACAGAGATGTACAGAATACAGGGCATCTACCCTCTTCCCCGGCTGAGTTAGACTGCAGACATGGGGACAGCTACTGAAGGAGGCAGCAGAAAAACTATACACCCCCTGGTTTCTCTGCTCACATACAGCTACACAGCAAGCAGTGAAGACACTCCTAGAGTTACAACACAACATAAATCTAGCTTTATGCAAGGCATGCTACCAGAGATATGCAACTCAGTCAAAACATTGCAGAGACTTATTTTTTAAGCAAGACATACTACCCTGTTGCTTAAACATTCACTCCTAGCTCTGACAGGCTAATTTCTCAAACAATAGTGCTACTGGTGACCTATAAGCCTCAACAGAGGGGTTTGGGGTTTTTTCTTTTTCACTAGTTCTTTTAATTCCTAAAGCAATCTCAACATCTTTCTGATCTTCAGGCTAATGTTACAATCACTCAGAAACAAGAATCACTCCAAAACCAGAACCCACTAAAGTACATATCACAACAAGCTTCAGTCTATGAAAAGCAGAAACCAAATTAGCAGTAAATACATGCCATATTTCCTCTAATATAAGCAAAGTCTGTTTGAATTGACTGTTTTTCAATACCCATCAGATTACAAAGGCACTTGGTCAACCCCTCCAGCCCTAGCTTTCAATACTGTGACAAAGGTCCCATTCTCTTTCCCAGTGAAACATTAAGCATTTGCATCATGGCATTACCTTTTATCTGGAAGGAAGAAAAGGAATACAGCTCTGAAGCTGGTCATTGTATCTCTAGGAGAGATAAAGTTAGGTCCTTATTCCTGTTTGCTTAAGTGGACACAACAGGTAGGAGTATTTACTGGCCTAATAAAAACTGACGAAGTGGAAAACGGATAAAAATAACTTCCTTCTCCACAAATTCATTCTTTCCTTCATCTTAGACTTCATCAATTCTTATGTCGTCCTTCATTGTGGAAAAAAAAGCTTAGATTTGTTAAGCCATTACCCACTTACTGAAATTAAAATTGAACACACTTTCAATTTTTAAGACATTCTTAACTCTTTCCTCTCCCCCCACCCCCCAACATCTGTGACATGAAAGCGGAAATTCTCATTTTGTGTGTGGACTTCTGTGGTGTTCTCATAAACAATTAAGAGAGACACTGCAATTAAACAGGAGTAAATTTTAAGCAATACCTTTATTACCCAAATCAGAGGCACACAGGGCTGATCCCATAGTTATGTAATGTACACAAATACTCAACAACTGCCTAAAGGATTTCACTTGTTCTAGGTTAGAATTTATTGGTCTGATAGAATCATTGGACACTGCTAAAAAAAATCTCATTACAAAACCTGTAAAAGAAAGACTGTAGTTATGAAAACAGGAAATGTAATATGTTTTAATGCCTTCCCACTCCCAGTCCTCTCTCTGCTGTTTTCAGATCACTGACACACATATTTAGAACACTTAAAAGTATGTGTTTTGCTAATTATATGGCAGCCGCATGGTGTGAAGGGCTTCACAAAGACTTCCTATTTCCCATCTCTAGTTAGTATTATTAGTACAGCCCCATAAGCTTCCAGTGCTACTCTGGAAAACCTACACTGAGACAAAAGTCTGTGTTTTGTTTCAAATCTAGCAGATCCACGGCAAAGACTTTCTTCACAAGGGTATTCAACAACAGCTGACATGGATGTCAAGGAAAACTGTTCCACTCTGGAAGACAGTGGAAGGTTAATTTTTAAAGCAAGTCAAGTTAAAGCAATGGATGATTTTAAAATTAAAATATCAGAAAACAGGAATACATCTTATTTTACAGAGAAAGCAGTGTTGTTAATAAACAACCAAATATCAAGAAAAAATCATGTAAAGCAAAAAATATATCTATGGGAAATAAATTCCCAAGAGGATGATGTTTCATTTTCTTGTGTATTATGAAAAGGGTACGATTCAGAATCCAATGTATAGGTGAGGAAAAAAATAATTAAACAGAAAATAATTAAAAATAAATAGAAAATAATTAAAAAGAAATTCTATGTGTTTGTGGCTGCTGCTTCCTGCCGGGAGGAGTACACACGTTTAGCACTGCCAGTACTTAGTCTGTCCCCCCTTTTATGCCTTCTGGTGCACATCTGTTGAGAATGATCTAAACCAGCAATTAATTATCTTTTTCTCAGGATACAACTGCACCTCTAGTCTTATGGAGCAAGTGACTGTATTAAAGTAGACTGTCCACCCATCAGTTTCACGGTTGTTTGAGATCTCTTCGAAAATATCACTCTATATGGAAGTTATGTGGGCAGGCTGGGATACAACCTTCCTTCCTGATCTCCCCTAGGAGAGGGCAGCATGCGCTCTAGGAATCAAGGTAATTTCCCAGCCCCCAGCTACACTCACATGAAAAACTGGTTGTAGGGCATTCTCAGAAGTCTGAGGAGCTCTCACAGGCTCAAAGAAGTTCTCAAAACCTGAGGTTTTCAAAGCCCAAAGCATCTAAACTTGACAAACTCTCCTCAAGGATCTTGAGTCTAGCAGGCAAGTACTCTGTACATGCAAGCATCAGCAGCCGCAACAGATTCCTAGAAAACTTTCTGATTTATACAAGTAACCACATTATCTCTCTTGTGCGGCAGAATGATTACAAAAAGGATGTGGGACAATGTCATCTGGGGGAAAGAGAGAGGTTACATGACTGGAGGGTGTGACAATGCAAAACAGTGATGACAATTTGCATGTGTTGAGACAGGCTATAGTGCCAAATGACTTTATTATACCCATACTGAAAAACACAATTCCAATTTATGTTTTAGTAGCTGCCTGAAAACCAATGGTCTTTTTACCAGGGCAAGCATGCTGTTAAAACAGAGCTGTTTCCCCATAGCACAATGAGAGCACAAGATGCAGGATCTCATGCAGGAGTCCAACATTTTCCATATGCTATACCATGCATATGTACATTAGAAACAATTAGTAGAAAACCTGCACCTACACTCATCTGCTAGATATTTCTCATGCATACAAAGAACAGTTAGTATGAATTCTAGTGCTGGTTTGGGGAAAAAAGAGGGCTTTCTAAACTTGCTCACATTACGAAATTTGGTGGCAATTTTGCAAGAAAAATGAAGAGATGTTCATGACTAACGTTTTTCCAAATATTGCTGGAAATATTTGCAAAGTTCAAGTGATGGATTTGAAGGGATCTGGGAACAGCACAATAGGAAAATTTGTCTGGCAAACTAAAAAAAACTAGTTCTAGACATCTGATCCACAGTAGCGGTCTGAGTATTGAGCTGTTAAGAGTATCATACAGTTTTCTGTACCAGTGTGTCTTTTGGCTCTACATGATGATACTAATGACTTCACAATACATAAACTCTTCATATTTAAATAAATATGAAAAATAAATCTTTTTTACAGGATGCTTAACAGTATCTTTCCTCTTCTCCAAAGAGATCATGAGGAGCCACTTATTTTAGCTCATTGCAAGTATTTTTTTGAAATCCTACACCAATCAGTTACTTTTAAAGGATGCAATAGATCATTACACAAAAATAAAGCTAGTTAATTCCCGTGGCTTTGCTGTCTTACTAAGTTACCAAATTATTACAGGAGTGCTTTATATAGTACAGGAGAAACTAAGGAGTAAAACTGGTGGAAATTAAAGTAAGGAGAAAAAGTAGTAAGATAACGACTATACTCATCAGTTGCTATTTCTAAATTGGGAATAGCATATCAGAATAGGAACATTACAGATGCCCGTGAGCTTCCCCTCAGGAAAACTGTTACAAAGAATTCTACGACTGCCTTGATTTTTACTTTCTAAGCCATCTGAATTTACCTAAGCACTGCAAACAGTATGCTTACAGTTTATCCTAAAAAATCTTAAGTCTCTTGGCAATACATTTAACTTAAAACCTTTTCCACACTCATATCACCATTGTGATGACAATGCTTACAAAACAACCACATAAGTATCTTAAAATGTTGCATGCAGAACCAAAATAACCTTTCAGACCAAAATACTAAGCCATCTCTGCTGCTGACAGGAAACACATTTTAAATAAAGAATCTTTTAAATAAAGAATCACAAGCTTTACCATACCACATTTCAAGAACTGTTCCCTCTTATGTGCCAAAGGCAAAGATATTCTGCTTTTCTGCGACAAAGTCATAAAGTTTCTTAACTAAGAAGGTTCAAATTTTTCCCAGTTACAAAGCAGTAACATTTTGTTTTTATATTATTTACTATTATATAATAAATGCTAGCAAAATTGCAGGCAATGAAGTAAAAGGGCCACATGAGCACGGAAATGTAAAAGCATAATGCCAGCAGAACTGAATAGGCAGTTTTGCACAGGTTAGTCCTGACCATTGTCTACCTTTAGTAAGTTGAAAGAACTTTGAAAATAAAAGGGAACTAACCACTCCTGCCTGAAAAAGGCTTCTGTAGCTGCTACCTACAGACACTGTTTATTTTTTAATTTCACCTACCGAACTACATTATATGAGAACACTTCGGTAGCTCAAAAAGAACAAAAAAAGGAAGAAGGCTTGATCTCCCTTTAGCAGGGGACATTGTCAAGGTTTATCATATGCAAAACAACCAACGCAAAACATCATTTGTTTCTTTGAAGGTTCAAGCATTCCCGAAGACAACTGCAGTATCTGTTGACAAGTAGATATAAAGGGCTGTCAGGAGAAAAAGCAGAAACTCCCTCTCTTGCATACAATAATCATCAATAAGCTGTTGCAGCAATGACATATAAGTTTTTAAAGTGACCTACAAAATAGGTAAAACAGACCTAAGATGGTCTAATTCCAGTCATTGTGGAGAACAATAACATCCTCTTCAAAAAGATTAAGACTGGCTTTATATTTCCCAAAATTAGCAACAAAATACAAGACAATAAAATTTACAACTCTAAAAGGACAATCGCCTTATTGTTCTTATGTAAACACTGAAAAGCATGCCTTTCAAATATCCCAAATCCTTCAAGCTGTTAAGAAAACCAAATAACTATGTAAATACCCTTAAATCTCAAACCCGAGCAAAAGAAAAGAACAGCACTAATACTGTAATACTGTAAGGGTGGTGAGGCACTGGAATGGGCTGTCCAGGGAAGCTGTGAATGCTCCATCCCTGTCCGTGTTCAAGGCCAGGTTGGACATAGCCTTGGGTGATATAGTTTAGTGGGAGGTGTCCCTGCCCATGGCAGGGGGGATGGAACTAGATGATCTGAAGGTCCTTTCCAACCCTAACTATTCTAAGATTCTATGACTCTATAATATGGACAAACAATGATTATTAGAAATCACACAAAACACTTCCAAGAGCTATCTCAGTCAAAGCAAAATGACCACCCACCAATGTCTGAAGAAATTTCTGAACAGTGATTTAAAGTGGAAAGCACTAAGCAGAGCAAATCATGCACTATTGCACTTGCACCCCACTGAATACTTCTATACATGATAAACATCTCTCCCTGCAGCTGCTAGTCCCTAATGCTCCAATGAAGAAGCTCTTCAAACCACTCACTGCTCTGACCATAACTGACATGGACACTTATGGCCTCTTATTCCTTTTTGTAGAGACTGTGTCTGCCTCTTCTGATATGTAGAGATGGAGTCCAACTTTCTTTGGCCCCACTGTGATTTGCAGGCTTTCCTGATATCCCAGGGCTCATGCCCTTCATCTTTATGCCTCTGCATGCTTGAAAGGCAGAATACTAGGTTGTGAAAAATAAGAGAATAAACTCAAGGGAGACACAGTAAGGACAAAGTGGATGGATATGCAAAGCTGAAAGTTGTAGAGGTGGGAACATAATCCAAGTACACACTTCTGCTTTTGTGGGGAGGAACTTTATGCCAAAAGCTATGACAATTTATGAAGCCAGGTCTCTAAATTTTCGAAATCAAAAGAAAAGGAAAAAAAGACCACACACAATGGAAAAACTATACCTAACTTGACTTTTGAAAAGTGAAACTTGGCATTTTGATATATCACAAAGGTGAAAACTTCTCTTGTTGCTACTGCATCACCACACCACCTGAAATCCACTGCTCTTCAAACAGAACACATACTTCCTCCATCACAAGGAACTCCCAAAAGCCATATAAATTAGCAGTTGTCTTATGCCAGGAGGACCATCAGCGGCTCAAACACTCTTTGGAAAGAAGATAAACGAAGAATTCATTTTGTGCATTTCCTCTTCCCACAGGAAAGTGCTCCACTGTTTCCTAACTTTTATATACAGAATTCTGCAGGCTTCTACACCTGTGCTCCCTGTGTTCCCCCGGGCTCAATTAGACCCTTATCCTCCTTCCTTTGCTCGCAGAGAAAACAGATTGTTTAGTCGCTGGCTAACAAGTAAGTTGGCTCTCATGTCTTTCCACAGCTGCGGGATGAGACGGCCGTCAAGAATGTTTTTGAGGGAAGGTGGGTCCAGTAAGAGGATTTGTTTTATCCAACAGTGCCATCTTCAGTTCCCTCAGGAAAACTGCTCTACTGAAACAACTCCTGATGCACAGGTTAGAAAATAAATAAAAAAAAGGTTAAAAAAAAAAAGAAAAGCCATAAAAGGGGTCCAAGAGGCAGCAGGGTTAAAAAACCAAACCAAAACAAAACCAATCCACAACAGATTGGTGCCTCCAGCTAGGATCAGAAGGGCAGCTCCCACCCCGATCTCAGTTTTGGCTCCAGAATCATCTCACAGAAGTCTTTACTACAACAGCAGAGGGCACTGCACTGCAAGGGCATGTAAGGACAGGACAAGGGAGAATGGCTTTAAACTGAAGGGGGGAGATTTAGATTAGATATTAGGAGAAAAATCTTTACTGTGAGAGTGGTGAGATGCTGCCACAGGTTGCCCAGAGAAACTGCCACTGCCCCATCCCTGACAGCATTCAAGGCCAGGCTGGATGGAGCTTGGAGCATTGGGTCTGGTGGCAGGTGTCCCTGCCCATGGCAGGGGGGTTGGAACTGGTATCTTTAAGGTCCCTTCCAACCCAAACAATTTTATGATTCTAAGTCTCTCACTATGACCTCCTTTTGGGAACAGAGCTGTTAAACTCTAAGAAAACATGCAAAATAATAACCCCTCAGATATGCATTATTTTTTAAAGGCATTGGAAAAACTCTGGGCTTATAAATTTTTCATATTTGCTCAGTCTCAAAAAACAATACATATTAGCTTTCTGTTCCGTAGAATTCTTTTGCTAAAAGCAAAGATTAAACAACTCATTGATATATAATCACTCCATAGCTTCATGCTTCCTTGTACCTTTTGCACTTCAAGTCTTCTGGATTAAACTGTATATTCATGATGCCGTAACTGCTTTCATCACCTCCCACAGGAACCAGGAGAGGCTTGGTATCCTCTTCCATATTTGTGAAAGTGCCTCCTTCTTCTGTATTCTGTCTAGACTCTGACCTAAAGAAAAGGAAATGAGACAACTACAGTTAAGTAAAATTGTTCCTGCTAGGCATTTAACACTGGCTATGTCCCACAGCTTCAGAAGCTCATGGGGTGAAAGGCATCTTCAACTTGGCACTTGAGAATTCTCATTTCATAATGCAAACATCACAGGGCAATTACACTGGGAACAGTAATTTTTATAACACGCTATCCCTTTAAGTAGTCAATGTACAGTCATGCTCCAAATCTCTTTTAGCACCAAAACAGACAATATAAAGGAGTATGACAGATGCTGTTGCATATACTGGGACTGAAACAGATCTGTAAAACATGAGCTTGAAAATCCTTTGAGCTAGCACAGCTAAGAATAAAGTCCACCACATGTAAATTAAGTATATTTATACATAGGTCTTATTCTCCTATTTCCAAAGCATGAGACTTCTTTTCTTACAGCTCCTCTGTTAAGACCAGTGTGATTTTTAAAGGAGCTGTATTTACAGCTTGTATTAGTACAGCTGAGAACAATTTATCAGTTATTAGAGATTACTGTTACACTAAATTACTCCAAACTTTGCAGCAGACACATATACAATTTTCCAGTGTATCTATCTCCCATAATAAAGTTCAGGTTATTGCAGTTTACCATGGGCAGGCTTTTTGAATTAAAGACAATGAATCGCTTAATAATGCATTAATGATAATGTATTCTATGCATTCGGAGCACTTCTGGCCAAACAATGGGGAGCAGATCACTTTTAACCTAATGCAATTCTACTTAGACTGAACTACAGTCCTCACATGGGACTGGATATGGTCCTGTGTGCAGATGAACGAACGTAATGGCTTCAATGGCTCTCATCCCTGATACCTCCTCAAGTTTCTCAAGCAGGACTCCTTCAAACAAAAACGGTACAAGTATCTGCTCTTTCAGTGGGACTGTATCCTGACGATTTAGAATGTTAAAGAGGCTGATGCAAATACAGATGAGAACCAGAGCTAGCACAGGGTAAGGAAGGACAGCACTCGACATTTGAAATCTGAGGTGGCGATGTAAAAAGCTAAAGAATGAGGTGTGTGTGATCCCTATGCACCCCCAGGGAAATACACTGTGCAAGCCAGTCCCAGAAATTACATCAACTAAATTAAGCACTGATGTGACCATCGATTCCTAGCTGCCTGTTGCCAATCCTCTTGCATTAGCTCATCCTTCTAATGCCTCTGGGAAAAAAACCCAAATCAAACAAAAACCACCAACCAACCAACCCACAAAACAACAAAAAAACAAACCAAAACAACAAAACAATCCAAACAAACCAGCAAAACCCAAAGAATATGAAGGAAAGGATCTACAAGGAAGCAAAGCTATCATTTTTCAACCATGTCCACTCTGTGGGGTTCAAACAATAGCTAAGGGAGGCATGGAAAAATACTGAAGGAGGGAGGAATGCAGAAGCACAAAGATCATTTCTCATCTCACCCTGCTGAGGAATTTAATTTTAGAGGACAGGCATTAGCTTTTCTGCTCGCATCACTCTGTCCTTCATTTTTGCAATTCTCTTAAGAGCTTAAATCAGACTTTGGACTTAGCCATAAAAATGCAGATGAAAATTTAAATTCATAATGGCTGCACTGAAATAGGAAATTAATTCAAAATCCAAATACTTGCAAGTGGTTTTAGTCAGAATTTTCCAAACTACTGCAGTCCTGAGATCCTGTCCTTTCACAGCCCCTGCTTTATGGCACAAGCTAAGCTGACATCAAATGCTAATTTAAGATACATCCCTTCCCTAAAACCTGTTGTAAATAATGTATTTACATTTTTCAAATCAATCTGGCAAATGCAGGCAACATCGATCACCAGTTTGATTTTTTCTGTGCTGTGCCTACAAAGAACCCAGATATTTTATAATATTACATAAAGAGAAAAAAAAAATTCATTCTTAAACATGGCATACACTAATTTTGGCTTGACAGCATGATTTGAAGCTTATGGAGGTGTGCTTACAGACTCTTTAGGGTCTACTTAAAAGCTCCATTAGCAACAACAATTTATTTTTTAAGTGCTTGTTGTTGAGAACAGACAAGTGAAGCTTACGGCCAGCAAACCGATTACTTTAGAAATAGATGTAGCTACCACACACGTTGCAGCTGGAGCCAGTACAGCTTGAAAGACAACTGTAAGCAGAAGAGCAGAATAAAGAATGAACCTTATTAACCTTTATCTAATTTCCATGCATTCTGGCTGGACTGCACTCTCAATAAATTAATTTTAATACATGGGATGGAGCCAGATGTGCTATCTGAACTCATGGCTGAACTCATAACTATAACCTCTTCTCAACTGCTTACTTTCCTAGTGACCTAATTTTTTTTATGCAAGGTATCTATCTATTTTCACCTCATTCTAGACGTTTCTTTAAAAAAACTCTGTGATACTACATGCAGTACTCTCCATATGGTCTTAAAAGCCTATAATCAGGACTGAGACGTCAAACATGAAGAATTCATGTCAAAAAATAAAGTTGCTTGACAAACCTCATTCTGTTTGCATACTGCATGATACACCATGATTACAGTTCGCATGAGGCTATTGTAGCATTCAGAGAATTGCCATGGATCTCTGGGAATTAACATATGGCTGCTTGGAAATGGAGAAAGCTTTTTTAAGGATACTTGCCTCATTTGCTGTCAAACTGGATTTTCCTGGAAGTGGGAAGCAGGTGACTGCTAGCTGTAGTGCACCTGGAGTCAGTGACAAGAATTCATGGTACTTCGTCTTCAGCAGTGCTGAGTTTTAAAAGCACCGCTGTTCCCTGATGTTTAATCTCTCAGTCTTTCCACACAGATACATTGTGAAATTGCCTTTTGCGTAAAACTTGGCTGTGATTTGTATTAAGCACTGCAAAAACGACAAAGAGGACTAGTTAGGGTTCGCTGAGCAGCAGATAAGGCAGATCAGTCTCACACAAAAGTGAACTGAACACTATCACTTAGCTGCTCTGACAAAACACTTCCCATTCTAAGAAAAGTCCAGCCTGAGAAAAATAATATTCTTTACCTTTTCAACGCAGCTTTGGTGAGGAAAGAATTTGGTTTTGCTTGTGAAACACCCAACCTGTCATGTAATCGACGCAACTTAGTCCTCCAAGAATTTGACTTCATGGAGGCAATACTCTGGCTTTGCTACCCCCAGGAAAGTCAGTGGTAAGCACTGTTGAAAACATATCGCTACATTTTCCTGACTGTCCTGGTTTAGACTGTAAATCAGCCACACAGTTTGCTACATGGAGAACTGAAAGAATGCAACTCCCACAGGTTGAGAGAAGAACAGTTTAGTAACTAAGGTATAACACAAACCACTACTGCTACCA
>JANRGW010014969.1:2941-35901 GCA_024733675.1 Psilopsiagon aymara | reverse complement strand
CATACAGGAGGTGCTCCAGTCCCCTGATCATCCTCATGGCCCTCCTCTGGACTTGTTCCAACAGTTCCATGTCCTTCCATGTCCTTTTTACTTTGAGGACACCAGAACTGCACACAATACTCCAAGTGAGGTCTCACAAGAGCAGAATAGAGGGGCAGAATCTATAACCTGATATTTTTAACCTATTTTATGCTGGGGCATGGAGGGTTTTTTTCAGGGATTTTTACTTCTTCAATGTTCCAAGCATAAAATGTGACTTCCCCATAAGGACACCTTGGAATTGTCCTAGCAAATTATAAAGCCTTATTTTAGGGCTTCTGCCACTGTTAGAGGACACAAAGCATTCATAAAAATGTAATTTAAAAACCAAATATTTTCTTTTTAAGTAAACTAAAAGCAACAGCTAAAAGAAAACAGCATTATAGAACATTTTCAACCAGCTCCCACCAACACCTGTTTACAGATCTGAGTTACACATCTGTATGTTCTGGTAAAATTAAATGGACTGCAGGTAGAATACTTTCATTTCTAGTTGCCTAATTAGGAAATACAATGCCATAAAGATATCTATTTAAAAGGGAAATATATCTGATGTACAATATTATGACATGCCTAAAAGGAAGAAGTAGTGGGATAGTCATCTGTAACACCCCCCGCCCCCCCCCCTTCCGAGAACTTCTATGGCATCATGTATGGTCTCTGTCAAAAGCTAGTAATAAGCTGTATATAGTTAAAACTTATGGCTTTTCATGTATATTTTAATGTAACAGTTGATAATAACATCTGTAAACATTGCTTATTCAGTAATTAGAAATGCTCACCAAAGGAAAGAAGACAGTTATGCACCTCACTGAAGCAAATTGCTGTTTACTAGTCAATTAGGAGCAGAGGATGAGTCCTAGTAGACAAGAAAAAATATTTGTAAAACTATGGAAGGGAAATAACCTCTCTTTTTTTTCTCCAGAATTTGGTGGGGAGCCAAACTGTGTCTCCTGGAAGGATAAAACAGAAGCTGCTGCAGAGGAAAAAAAAAAAAAACAAACAACATGGTCTGGACCCCTGGAAGATTTGATTGAAAAAAGGGATAAAAAAGCTAGAATAGTCCACCACAGGAGAGAAGTTGTAGTATAAAGCCTGAAACTCTAATACGATTTTAACAAGAGGAAAAACAATTCTGTTCAGAGAGGGAAAGGGAGACCTTTCTGACCTAATCCTAGGGAAGTAAACTAAACATAGCTTTCCTTTTATTTCTTGAACTATTTCTGCTATGAACATCTGTGACTGTGCTATCTGTTTCTGACATTTATTTATAATTTATAAATAATTGCCTATATTTTAACCTGTTTTGAACTAAGTATAATTAGAAAAAAAATAAAAAAGGAAAACCTGGGTAAAAACAACTCAGTTCTCAACAAGTTTCACAGGTCTGTAGCAAATTTTATCCAAATGGAAACAAATTAGTTTTCCATGTGAGCTTTAGAAGCAGAGTAGAGAGAAGGCAACAGAGGTGTCAGGAGGTTCCCAGCTGTCTTCAGGTGATGGCTTGTGGGAGGCTGGAAGGTCTCTAGCAATCAGTAAGATACCAAGATACGTGCTTGAATCTTAAAGCTCAATGGGAAAATGTGACAAAACATCAATCCTAAATACTCTAACGTCAATGCATCTGAGGTTTAAGATGCAGGGTGGATAACAGAAACTAAACAATGTCTGACAGTGAGGCAGAAATAAGAACAAATAAGTTTTTTCAAGCATATAGCGGCACTGGCAATTTTGTGTGTTAATTGCAGATTTCAATTAGTTCCTAGCAAAAGAAGTCATTGAATTTTCCATTATAACACATGGCTTTTAAACTGAAGAATTTTAAGACCAGGAAAAAAAAAAAAAAAAAAAAAAAAAAAAGATGCAGAAAAAGATACTGTAGTCAGGAGATTTAGGGAGAAAGATTTCATGGAGAAAGTGCATTTGCTGCACTTCTAATGCATATTTCTTAGCTTGCTTCCCTTCAGATCCTAGAGAACTACAGAAAACCTTTTTTATTATAGTACTGACAACCCCACAGATACAAGAATCGTAAGTTATGAGATTGACTTAAAAAAAATGAGATTTTTTAAAAACATTTGAGTATTTTTATTTGCCTTTTCCTTATGAAGGCATTAAGCTTCACCTGGACCATACAAACTTTTTGGCAAGACCAGAGGGCATATTGTTTTGTGAGATGAAATCTGAGCATTTCAAATAAACACAGGAGCTGGCTTTACACAGAATCCACCAAGCATCACAAGACACATTGTGAAAATCACAGGCACAGCAAACGTGGTTTTTAAAGCAGTTGTTTTTCACAAAGACTCCAAGGAATGATGAATTCCCTCCTTCCCTTGATAGTCTGTTCCAGTGGCTAATTGCTCTTGTAAAAATTGGATTTTCTTTCCACTTTTCGTCTCGGTTCTTTTCCTAACTTAGCTGCCAGCCAAGGAGGGTCTTCTTATGGCTTCTTCGCATGAAGTCCCTAAAATATTGAGAACAACTTCTACTTTGGAGAAAAAAGCCCCCAGACTTTACAAATGTGCTTTGTGGTTTTGTGAGGTTTTGCACTTCTGTTTGCCAGACTAGCATTTCTTGTAACAGACTGGGAAATGCTGTGTGCGGATCCTGAGGCAGCCTTGGCAATTTTTTCCTCCTGGTGAATCACACAGGTGCAGAGCACAAGTCTGACCACAGAGCGTCCAAAAGAAATCATCAAAAGAAGTCACCCACATGCATAAGCAACATCTACACCTCTGAAACACAAGTTTTTTGAGCATTGAGTACAGGACATTATTCAGTATGATTTGTAATATGTATAATAAAAGCAGCTGCAGTAATTTCTTTTCCACATAAATGAGTATTTAGCCTAACACTTCTGGAAAACAAACCACGCAATCTGCAGAAAACCAAATATTGCTCTCCCAGTTTACATGGCATTCAGAGATTAACATAAAATGTAAGTTAACCAACCATAAACCATGTTGCTATCATGCAAATTTGATTTTGAAATAACTTATTAGTATAATCTTTTCCATATGTCCAGAGGATATGGATTAAGACAGTAGAACAGCCAAAAAATCCTCTATGACTCACCCAAATGATTGTATAAAATAGCTATTCACATTTTCACTCTGTTCCAACATGCAGGAACAGGATCAGAAGACTGTCTTGCCTGAAGGCATTAAGGAAGAATGGGGGTGTTTACTATTATTATTATTAATTATTATTATCCCAGATATCTGCTTAAGGATTTAGAAAATACCACAGTGCATTTGGGGTTGAACTCTTTCCTATCATTATTCCTTCAGGACTTCAAATATGCAAGACAAAGTTATTTGTCAAGAAGGCTGAAGGAACAGTATGAACAGGAACCCAATGAAAGTTTCTCACTAGCACATTCTGTTTCATCCAGGAAAAAAGTCTGAACACCAAATATTCCAGTTTGTTTATTGGAAAGATGAAAGTTTTGCAGCTATGGATCCTAAAAAGGCACATGCGGTTCCTAAAACATTTGCAGCATACAAAGTAAGAAGATTGATTAATGCAGAGGATAATGTTTGAGTTCAAGTTTTTACTTTTTGAGGGGCTTCTTTTCCTGAAAATTCTTCATATAAGGAGGTCTTAAAAGCTCAAAGACATTGGTGCTTGCATGTCAGGAATGTGTGACCTACAAGAACAATAATACCAAAAATTCCCAAGTTTCAGTGCTTATGATAGATTTTAGGAGAAAAGGGAATACCTGCGTATGAGAAAAAAGTTAAATATGTTTACAATAGCTGCTTTCCTTCTCTTTTCAGAGGTAGAAATATACTATAGAACTAAGGCAAACATCTTCCAGGGGATTAAACAGTAACTAGTAAAAAAGCAAGCCAATTATACTAAAACAATACAAACAATCTTGAAAGTATAGTTCAGCAAATAATCAGCTAAGTAGAAATATTTTCTAGGATACATGAATGCAACTACAGCATTGGTCTCTTTCATCTGGCACATTTGTTATTTGGAAAGCTGAGATTAAAGGACAAAATCTCTAATACAGTTTATAGAGAATAAGCTTGTTGCTTCTGGATCTATTTTAATTAGGTCATAGATATATAGAGTTTATGACCATGATATATTTTTCCTCAAAGCCACAAAAACCAAAGCCTTAAAAAGTAAAGGAGCTGAATCCTTTGATCCATTAAAATCTAACACATTGACATTTGTCATCTCAAATAGTTAACGTCTTATGAAACTGGCTAATTTTTATCTCAGCTACTATATTCAGATTTGTCAGGTTTGTCAGTCTATTAAACTGTCTACTCAAGAGATATCTAATATAATATGGGAGTTCAGCTCCTGAGCAGGAGCTGTGTGCTCATCAGTGGGCCCCAATGACACCAAGTGTAAGTATAGCTAAATGAACAAATCATCAAGTAGCAGATAAAGAGAACAGAAAGAAAAGGAACTAGTAGCATGGCAGTTAGGTATTAAAAGATCATTCAGTGTCATCAGTTTCATCTTTCTTTCCACAGGCCACCACACATTCCTCTGTTGTTATGAAAATATTGTTATGGCAGGTTTAAATTCTGTACAATTTGGCAGCAATATTGTGTATTTACTATTGTGGCAGTTCATAACACTGTCATGGCATGTGCAAATATCTGACAATACAAGAAGGAATTCCAAAATTTGTTTTCCTTCAATGCAGTGACCCATTCAAGCCTTTCAAAAAGTTACTGTTGACTGCATTCTTTGGAGAAATACACAATAATTACTTCATGGACAGAAAATAAACTATTGTTCTCTTCTTTCAACTGCTCTTTTGGCAATACCTCTCCTTTTTAAAAAGCATATATTAGAAATTAAATTCAGAAAACTTGCCATGTTTAGATTTTACAGGAGGAAAGAACATGCAGATAAACTCTGGATATTTTTATACATTTTAGCTCAAAACTGTTGAAAAATCTAATTTTGTGAAACTTTTATTTAGCATTCTTGCCTCAGAAAATGTAACAGATGAAAAAACAGAGGCTTACATAACGTTATGTACAGCTATCTGTCTTTTTTTTGCTGTATCTTTTCTAGACTGTGATCAAACAGCCCATCAGGCATGCACTTCTGAGATTTGTATTAGCTTCTTGTAATCTTAATAGCTGTCAGGAATTTCTGCACTGTTGAGCTGTTTTATTACAAAGGCTACATGCATCTTCATACAGATAAGTTGATTGGGACATAGCAAAATGTGCCATATTTATATTTCATCCTACAGGAGCACAGAAAAAATTTAACTAATTGGGGCTTATAACCAGTCTCCCTGCCCTTATTTTTAATGGCTTTATTTTGGACTAGGGACACAATCAGGCAGTTGGTTATATTTCTGCCCATATAAACAGTCATAGTGGCTACATATACAGGCAAGGGGGTTAAGTCTGTATTCTGCAGTGCAGCCCTATATGGAGCTACACAAACCTGCTTTGAAAATACTGGCATATCTACATCAGACTGGCTTACTGTGAATTGTTCTCTGCCAGCTAAAGGCATGGACTAATTCAGGGAAAAGACAGATGAGGTTGTATTGCAATATGAAAAGGTTAGGATGACACCACAAAAACACCACCAGAAGTACACTTTGCCAGTTCCGTTGTCCTTTCACTCGAACCAGTACCAAACCCAAATATTACTTAGTGCTCTTGTCTCTAATGGCCTTGAGCTGCTCTGCCTCGTCTCAAGAACTCTTCTTCCAGTGCACTGATCAATTTCTTTCTATTTTGTATTTGGGGTGGTAGTGTCTTTGATGGCATCTTTAGCATTCACTGTGGTCAGTACTGGTTCTGCCAAAACATAAATCCTTCTGTTTGGTACAGGCAGCAGCATGCTGTTCATAGTGAAGAAACCTCTAGGTTTCAAGCAGGCAAAAATACCACAATGTACTTTTTGTAGATATGTCACTATTCTCTTTCTGGCCACTGCATTATTGATCACAGTTAGGTACCTAGAAAACCCCACACAACACTTGCTCAAACTTTTTTAGTTCAGTAGCCACTCTGTTTTATTGAGCCTGAAATTTGCCTGGAAGGTAAGGTCTGTAACAGATCTCACTATTTGTGCCCTCCCTCCACTGATTATGATTTGGGACTGACTTGAGTCATAGGCAATTAGCCTGGACAATGGAATAGGACAGCAAAATCATGGTACCTGGGGCATGATTGGGGTAGGCTCCCACTCTGGCTGTCAGTTTTGTGCCCAGCCCCTTCTGCTGGTTACTGAGACCCAGCAGGGCCCCATGAGCCCAATTTCAGTACTCCAACAACACAAATTGCCTAGGAAAAGACAGACAAAACCCTCAGCCCAAAGCCTTCACCCCTACATGGGCAATTATACTGAGAAGGCAGGCCATTGAGATTGTCTTAGAGGAGAAGGTCTTTCCCCTAGCTCTACGGCTGATTGGGCTATCAGAGACTGGCACAGGCACAGGAGGCCACAAACTGGGGTGAGGTGCAGAGGCAGGGCAATAAATATCCTCTAGCAGGGCTGAGCTACTCATTTAATACTTGCACATGGAGTGACGAGGGAATATTGTCTCACAGTGCAACTACCAGCTGGACGCAGAGACATGTTTTATAGATCTCTGCTATAAACATGAATCTTATTTAAAAATCCCCAATGACACTATAATTTTACCTTACCCTAAGAGCAACAAAATTGAATTTCATTATACTCCTGCAATATCTTAGGCTGATCTTGGCTGGTCATAGCTGGATTAACGGATCACAACCAGATTTATCCCACTTAACTTCAAGCACTTCACTATGGCATGTAATTTGAGGGTAGTCTGACCCCACTAAATTTCCTTCATATCAATAGAAAGAGAAAAATGAGCTAAAATTGCCTTCTGGAAGTAATGCTATCTTTGCTGACTGCAAAGTGAGCTTGACCCCAAATTATGCTCCCTTATCTTGTATCTGAAGTTAAAGGGGAATGAATCACTCAAGTTTGATTGAGACTATAGTCCTAAAATCTTAACATTTGTCCAAGCTAGGTGTTACACCAGTGCTGCATTGAACAAATTCTGGAGTTTACTGCATGGGTTGATCCACTGCTGCAAGCTAGGAGAGTTTCATAAAGGTCATGTAATTAATTCTTAGTATCACAGGCAGATTCACAGAGTGGGTTTCAATTCATGTATGCCTCCATCTAGAGTGAGTGCCACCAAACCCTCTTTTAGAAACTCACAGCAATTCTGATGGAAAAGTGCTTCCTGAAAACATGTTTCTGCCCTTCAACTCCCATAGCTCGATTCCCTGGGGAATTTTCCCTTTCAGTATTTTATATTGTATTTGTATTCAGAGCTTTTGCTGCACGTCCAGCAGAATGAATATATTCACAATTCCTTTTTGCATCAGTGGAACTCTGAGCAGAAAGTGCTTTTCAGGCTGGTTAGGAAAATCATCACTTCTGTTTGCTATACTGCTTTAGCGTGGGACATGCAGCTTCTCTTCATCCAAGAGTGGTAACACCCAGAGTAAACAGATGATAAAGAAAAATCACTGGGTTGGAGTAAAGCACAAGACAGAACAAATTGCACCAACTGGTTCAAATCCAAGGGCTGATTCTATGTATTAATGTAATTCTACTCATTTGTTAGTACTGCAGTGCAAAGGAACTTGGTTATCCACAAAGGAGTATTAAATAAACCTTATTTTTCTCACTGCTTCCTCGTACGCCACTTCCCAATGTACAGTAGGGACTTGCAATACAAGAGTCATAATTCTTCAATATGAAGACAAATATGTACTTTAGCTACAAATTCTGATGTATATTTTAAATACTAGTTCTGATGTACATATGCTTTTGGCAGGAATATAACCTTCTGAGGTAAGTAAAATATTAACTAAAGAAGGATTCATGATTATATTCATTCAGGAAAACAAAATTATACCTTGTTTTACTGGCTTGTCCAATCACTGATAGCAATTATTGTTTAAGAACATATTACTCAAAAGTTATGAATAATATGTTTGAAAGCATGTTGTCAATCTTGGATAAGCACAACTCATGCCTTAGGGAGAATTTTATTAAAATGGGAGGATGAAGGGGGCGGGGTGTTGGGGAAATGAGTTTGCGTTGGGTTTCCTTGCCACTTATAAAGGACTGTTTCTAAAAGACTTGATTTATAGAAGTTGTGAACTTAATGAAGGAAAGGAATGAATTTCTATAGTTAGAATAACACAGAAGGTCAGGCTAACTGATAAGAAATGTTCTTTATATATCTATTTAAATAGATTATCAGTTTAGTGGTCACCAGTGATCAAATCTAGCTTTGTTCTTTATCTTACAGACAAATTTGCAGGTTTTGGCTAAAAGCTTAGGATACCGCTTAAAGGAAAAGCAGCTTGTGTAAATTAACTCTGAGGTATTTCCATTTTCTCTGCAGCTTCTAATCCAAATATCACCTTCTTTAGCTCATGTACAATTCCTAGATCTTTTCCATCTTCTAATGATACTAAGTAGAGTGGAAAACATCCATCTTTCTGCAAAGTATATAAATGACTCAGATATTGCAGTTAGAAAATGTACCAATTTTCATGTAACACAAATACAGGACATGATTTTAGTTTAATTTGCAGGGAGCCAATAAATATATTCTCTCCATCTGCAGCCCAGGCATAAAATTTAGAAAGATGAAAGTCTATGGCAAGAAGAAATGATTTCTGAAAATGCTGTGGTTACATATCAGAAATAGTATGCAACTTAAGGGAATAGGATATAAATAGGAAGCAAGCTTGTATGCATTATTACTGCTCTGTAATTAAAAATTCATGTGATAGCATGGCAGTGAGACTTTCAGTATATTGGAACAATAAATTTAATAATTTCAGGTATTGATCATTAGAGTCTACCTAGGAAACTGCTTGCTATCTTACAGAATGTGGAAGCAATAAAACTAGTCTTGCTATCTTACCCCAAGATACAGTCAGAGGGGATCTTGTCAGACTTCAGTTGAAATGGCAGGCACTTTCTTCTTCACAATGTTTGTCACAATACATTTATATCTGGAAAGAGATGGATAATGCTTCTTCTGGAGCTATTCAAAGTGATCTGCTGAATTCACTCCAACATAATTCCAAAAACCGTATTTAAGTTTTGTCAAATATAAATTCTGTCTAATAGGAAGCATAATATTTTATCTGCCTATTTAAAGATCTCTGTTCAGAAAAACTTACAGTTCACTAAAAAAAAAATCACATCAAACATAAACTTCAGCTTCCACAATCTCAGATCAATACTACTCAGAAGTCACACATTAAAAACTTCCTTATTAACATTGTGAGATTTAAGAAAAAAGATTCTGCAGTGAGAGGTACCTATTTCTATGTTAGAAATTGTCACGTTATTAACCTATAGGAGGAAGAAGGCAGGCACATGCTACTTTAAAACTCAGTGTTTTGTTATTAACTGTTAAATATGGGCAATTTTAGTACTTTTCTTTTAAACACGCTTGTTGTCGAGCTGTGACAAAATTCCCTATGCATTCTGCCTACACAGCTTTCACAATTTACTGGTAGAATATATTTAGGTTAGCTAATAGAAATGCAGGAAGAGCAAATCGCATGGCTATTTCTGGGATAATATCTGTAGCATTTACTTGTGGACATGTTCTCCTTTTCAGCCATACAAAAAAATGCTCTAAGCTACAAGAAGAAAACATTCAAAACTGTATGAGCAACTTTGAAGGTCTAACTTCCAATTTTTAAATAATTCAGGCTCTAGGACTCTAAGTTCTATGGTGATACCACTGACATGCTTTTCTGCAGCTAGATGGTTTCTACATAAAATAAAGTATTTTTAAAAAGACACAGTATAGTAAACTTTTAAAAATAGGAGGTAACAGATCAGAAAGCAATTCAGGCAGAGGTTTAGCAACTGAGCATTTTGTGTGAGTACCAATTAAGATTATGCAGTTGAAACCCAAAATTAACAGATTCTAAAATCAAAACAGTTGCAGCAATCATACATGCGATAGATTTTATATACCATACCCTACCCTGTCTTCTACATCTGGGTGTCCAAGTTACAAAGTGATCAAAACTAGTCTACTTTTAAGGGCATATGATCAATAACTAGCCTATTTTTAAAGGCATGTATAGCACAGATATAGAGGCAGAGTCAGGAAAAAGTACTTTACATGCAGATCACATGGACTATGAGTCATATAAGGTGGTATTGGCAAATGATACATTTCCACACTCTTGGCAATCCTGCCTCCTTCTCACTGGAGTGAATCAGGGGCCCTGAGCTCAAAGCTGGGCTGCCGCTTGCTATGAAGATCACAGAGAACTTGCTGTTGTGGTCCAGACATTCTGAGATCAGAACAAACCATTTTGAATGCTGATGGGTCCATGTAATAAAGTCCACAGAAAGTGGCTCTGAAAAATATATGACGACAGTCTGAACTGTTTATATATTTCCCATATTAAACTTATTGATTCTGCTCAGAGTTCAGGAAGTGAAATGTGAGTAAATTTGACCAAATATCCTATATAGATGAACATATTATGCCATGGGAGCAGCTTATGGCTTTGTTTAACAGCAAACTTTTGGTTAGCTGCTATACATGTTTATTATGAATGCCTAGAACTGGAATTCTTACCCCAAGACTACAACCTACATGTCACAGAATCACAGAATGGCTGAGGTTTGAAGGCATAGAGGTCATCTGGTCCCCCCATTCTGCTCAAGTAGGGCTACCTAGGCTGGTTGCCTAGGACCATGTCCAGATGGCTTTTGAATACCTCCAAAGATGGAGAGTCCACAACCTCCCTGAGTAACCTGTGCTAGTGATTGGTCACCTTCATAGTAAGAAAGTGTTTCCTGATGCTCAGAGAGAACATCCTGAGATTCTGTCTGCAGCCATTGCCTCTTGTCCTGTCACTGGGCACTACTGAAAAGCTCCAGATTTTCTCCCTTGTCTCTGTGAACTGTGATTCCTTAAGGCTGGTCCTGCTTGCAAAGATTAAGGCAAAGAAGGCATTCAGTACCTCACTCAGCCTTTGCCAAATCCTGCGTAACCATGTCACCCATTTGATTGAGCAATGGGCCCACACTTTCCTTAGTTCCTTTTGTCACCTCCATACTTACAGAAGCTCTTGTGTGTTTTTTAACACCTCTTGCCAGGTTCAGTTTCATTTGGGCTTTGACTTTTCCTAACCTCATCCCTGTCTGCTCAGACAATGTCTGTGTATTCTTCCCAGGTTACCCATCCTTGCTTCCACCTTCTGTATGCCTCCTTTTTTGTCTGAGTTTGGCCAGGAACAACTTATTCATCTGCAAAGGGCTCTTGGCATTTTTGCCTGACTTCCTACTGTTTACATGAAGGAGGAGATCCTTAAATACTAACCAGCATTCTTTCTTGAATCTCCCTTTTTTCCAGATCCTTATTCTATGAGAATCTTCCAATCAGATCTTTGGAGAGTCCAAGGTCTGCTATCCTAAAGTCCAGGGATATGAGCTTCATTTTTACTTTCTTTCCTCCTCTCAAGATCCTGAACTCAGCCATCTTTTGGTCATGGCAGTCAGAGTAGCCTTTGACATTCACATCAACAAGCTTCTTTGTGTTGGTCTGAGGTTCTGTAGAACCCCTGTCCTTGTTGGCCTCTCTATCGCTTGGGTCAGGAATTGCCCACTGAACTAACCTTGCTTTACTTCCTTTCATTATTGATACATCTTCCCAGTGTATATGACAACAGAATAGGAAACAATTGTTCTGAATGAATAAACATTTACTTTAATGATGAGGTCACCATGCAACCTGGGGTAGAGAAGGCCTTCTAGTACCTGAAAGGAGGCCTACAAGGATGCCAGAGATAGACTCTTCATCAGGATCAGTAGCAATAGGAAAAAGGATAATGGGTTTAAGCTTAAACAGGGGAGGTTCAGGTTAGATATAAGGAAGAAGTTCTTTACTGTGAAGGTGGTGAGGCACTGAGATGAGTTGCCCAAAGAAGTGGTAAATGCTCCATCCCCAACAGTGTTCAAGGCCAGGCTGGACAGAGCCGTGGTCTACGACATGGTCTAGCGTGAGGCATCTTTGCCCATGGCAGGGGCGTTGCAACTAAATGATCTTAAGGCCTCTTCCAACCCAAACCATTCTATGATTTTTGCATTCTATGATAATATTTTGCAAGTTGGAGAAGAAACATCTAGCTTTTGTGGCCCAGAAGAAAGATTTCTAATAGTAAGGGGGGAAGAAAAGGACAATGAAGACCAAGTGTTACCAAAGGAAATTTACTAGCAAGTAAAAGAAAAAATTATCAGCAGAGTAACATCACTCCAACTGTAAATGAAGAGTAAAACCTAAGCAGAATTCCTTCAAGGGATCAGATCTGAAATGTTTACCATACAGTTTGACGGTTAAAAGACACAATTTTTTCTGAAATGTGTAGGCATTAATTGATATAGAAAGGGCCTGTAAAGGCTTATGCTTCTATACATTATTTTACAATCAAGTTTTCAGATTTTAACATGATTCTACTCAAAACACCATCATTCATAAAAGAGATATCTTTCTGCTTTTAGCACTTAGTTTTCATTTCCTTACAGCTAATGCCAGCAATAACTAGTACTTCAGAAGCTTATTATTCATTATAAATACTCATTTAAAACACCTTTTCTTCTGTATACTTTGGACTCTAAATAGTGTTTTGATACCTAGAGCCTTTTTCAGTGTAAGCAGGTTTTTTTTCCCAAATACAATCTAACTTGATTTTTTAAAACAAGATTTTTTTATACACTTAATTTTATTTGTCAAATTTCCAGACTTAGTTTTAGTTAAAACACCTAATGGAAAATAAAAAATATTGCTTCCAAATCCACCAAAAGTAGAGAAAGAAATGATCCTGTAAAACAAACCTTATAAATATAGTATTCCAGTTCATTTTTACTAGACGCTCCAAGTCTGCCAGAAATAAAACCCAAAACATTTCTGATTTGAAGTTGTAACTTCGAGCCTCTAAATCTTGCAGATGAACCTAACGTGTGATCATACTACCTTTAAAAAACAAATATCAATGCACTTTGATTATCTGTTTCATTTCAACATGATATGAAGTGGGGCTCATCAACCATCCAGCTTTAGGCATCTATCTCCAATGTCACTGTTAAGTAGAGTTTCTGCTCAGCCTTTCTTTATATGGAGAGGCTTTTCCAAAGGATAGTTCAGAGCAGGATCCTCTCTCTAGCAAGACAGTGAAAAGTTTGCCTGCATAATTAGCTCACAGACTTAGTTACCTAAACATGAAATCCAAATTCCACCCTTTCCTCTCACTACATTTTTCTACAGCACACAGTGAAGCAAACGGAAATACATTTTTCTCCTTCGAGTCCTGGTGGACAACAGGTCAAACATGAACCAGCAAACCAGCAGTGAAGGGCTGCAGTCCACTGGGCTGCATTAACAGCTGTGTATTGTTGTATGCCAGTACCTGATGGGAGTATATGAAGAGACAGAGTCTTTCAGGAGATGCACAGTGGCATGACATGGGGCAGCAGATGAAAGCTGCAATCACATAATAATAAGCTATTTCCTAATAGCTTATTAGCTATTAGGAAAAACTTCACCCCCTGAGAGTGATCAGGCCCTGGAATTGGTTGCACAGAGATGCTCTGGGACCTCCATCCTGGGAAATATTTAAGTTTTACCTGGACAAAAGCCCTGAGCAGCCTGATCTAACTTCAAAATCAGTCTTGTTTTCAACAGGGGATTCGACTGGTGTGCTTTCAGAGGCTATTTCCATTCTAAATTATTCCATGATTCTGTAAAAACAACAAAAATTGTAAATCGAACAATTTCTGCATCAGCTGCATTTTCTTGTCAAGCTACTACCAAAGAAGAGGCTAAAAACATTCATAGAAAAAAAAAAACTAAACCAAACACTACTAAATTTGTCTTTTTCTCTAAAGTTCTTTTGATCACAAAAAGATAGAATTTTACTCAGTTTAAGGAACTATAATGGTTCTAAGAATCGGTCAAAGCTGCCTAGAGACCTACTCCTGTTCCTCTTAATTTTTAGCCCAGTTACATTGCCAATCAAAACTCTGATGCGTGTATTAGCCAAATATGAGACAGACTGAAAAGACCGGTAAAGGTTTCCCAGTGAATACACTCCTGTGGCCAGCGGAATGTGTCTCTGGATGTGGTACATCATCAGTTAAATCAGTCTTGTTTTAACTTTTAAAAAAAGTGTCTTAGTCACTAACACACTTCAGAATGTGTGCATAACATGCAAATTTGTACCCTGTAACACATGTTGCTGGTGATTAAAAAGCATAGAGCAGCAACTAATGTTAATGAATTCTGCATACCATAAATAGTGAATTACCCTTGCCAGTACAAACGTCCACAGAGGCAAACCTTGATAGGAAAGAGCATCAAAGGGAAACAATTAGGATCTCCTTTCTAAAGAGGCATTACAAAAGGTTGCTCACACAAATCTGTCAGCTACTCTTGAATTTTAATGCACTCCATTATACCAGTTGGGTGTTTGAGATACCAGCTCCCGTCCACAGTCTGAAATTTACAGTACTCAGGGAAGGATCACCAACTTTACATGGTTGATGCCTTCCACATGCCTGCTTGTTTATGTGGGTTCATAACCTGAAGCATTCCGGCCATGGTGTGGATTCCTAAAACTGAAATCTGTCACACGAATCTTCTGAACAACACACAAACTTTTGTCACTGTAACACCCCCTAATGCAACAGATGAGCCTTCAGCATTTAAGTATTCACAGTCATTTTGTTGCATGCAGAATGCAGCAGAACTGCTGCTCTCCTTGAAAACCTTTTATATATTCAAACACCCTAATTTGTGTGTTGTTACTGACTTCACTAAGCTTGTAACTGTAAAATAAGGGACTTGGGGGTTTTTTTAATGCATTTAACCACAGTCCCAAGTTTAGAAGATCCTGTTGAAGTCTAACTGTTGCTGCTATCCATTCAAACTTTTTGAATGTTTTTATCAATGTTTGAAAACACAAACATTCCTTTTTCTTTTTCATTTCAATTAAGTGATCACAAAGGCTGGGATTTTCAAAGAAAATGCAAAGGAACTTGGTGCCCAGCATTCGCTGAAGAACATTTTGGTGAGACATATGTTTAAATTCTTCAGCTTTTCATAAAAATGCAGTCAAAATATGAGAAATATTTGAACAGGTTCTTAACATTACATCTAAAATTATATGCTCAAGAGCAGAAGAGTAAGTTTAGTGTTACATATCCACTATATAGACCTAATTACGGTAGTAAAATCTCACTACAAATGTGATGACAGACTTCTCCAAAGTTCATTCATCCTGGATACTTAAACATCAGCTATATATGATGACTTGTGATCTGTAGACACTCTGATTTTAGCAAAATTGTCAAGAATGAAAAAACAACCCTGGAAAGCAGTTCTGAATAGTGCATAAAGTTCTGTTTAAAACACCCCAAAACATTAAGAATCATTTTAATGGCATTCAAGGGATCTTTATGCTGTCACAAGGCATAGCATCCTTTACAGACATCTCAGACAAGTGCTGGCATAAAAGAGCTAGGGAATAATATGCATATGTTCTCATAATGTATTTACAAAAATGTAGGGAAAACATATGGTACACACTATCATGCTACAGGAAAAAAATGTGCTGTGTACCCCAGTCTCCATTCCTGAAGAGAACTCTAAATCGTAGCAACACAGTGTAATGCTCCAAGTGACAAACCAGGTATTGATAGATCAGATAATGGCAAGACAACTACCATTCACCCAGTTGTTTTTGAGAATTATTATGATACAATGGTTATGAAAGGCAAAATGGACCTAAACTACTGCAATTTTTTCAGAGAAAAATTTATCTATTTCTTGCAAGCAGAATAATAACCTCTTTTAAAATAGACATTTGGCTGAGTTAAGAATATCTGTCTTTCATTCCACAGTATTGGCTGAGTTAGGGATATGTGTCTTTCATTCCATGATACTTTAAGAACCAGAAATTGAAAAGCATTTTCATTGCTCTTTAATTTGAATTGCATCCTCAGTTTCAATCAGGAAATTCAATGACGTAATTCTAGCTCTATGCAATGTTCAATGAGAACAAAATTCAACTACACAATTTTAGTTATTAATTATCCACTAAACACTGGACATAGCTATTAGTACAATGTAAATATATTAGTATTGCAACTTTTGCCATTAATTTTTTCAAGAATTTTCTTTACCACTTAGGAGAAATCTGAGGTGATTACATGAAGATTTCTTTCAAATTAGTCAACCAAAATATTTAAACAAAGGAAAATTACATGCATTTTCTTTTCATTAAAAGTGAAATTTTGACAAGAAACATTCAATTTAAAATTAGTTTGGTTATTGAATGTCAGGGAAGAGAAAACCAGGAATTTTGACCAAAAAAAGACACAGCTTTGATTGTTGGACAAAGTAATCTGGATTTTAGGGAAAGGGAAAAAAAAAAAAAAAAAGAAAGAAAGATGTTTAGAGGAGAAAGGAGGACAGGAATGCAAGAGAAGATGGGAGAAAAGTCCCTGTCTTTTTTCCTGACAGAACCCTAAAAGAGCTTTAAGTGCACTTTAAGAAAAAAAATGCTTCTTTCCTTTTGCTGTGATTGTTCATGGGTGTACATTTTACAATTTTTTCATTGTAAGTGCTGCAAGAACTGGATTTCACATGAGTTTTCATAAATCTCTACTTGAAAGACACTTCTGGAAATTAAATTCTAGCTAAAAGGCAAAAATGGTGAACAAGATCATTCTAGCAGAAAAATGGATGGAACAAAATAGTTTTTTAAGACTACTGCTATAAACCCAATATAAAGGATTTTATAGCACATGGTCTGAGAGATTCAGTCTATTAAGTCTCCTAGAGTGGGATTCATTTGATCCATCACAGAGGTCTGAAGCAGGACTGTAAGTCTAAAGGTGACAAAGGCTACCTATAGTTATTGGAGGGAACAGTCACTCTCAAGCACAATCCATCTCATCCTCATTTCAGCACATAAAATACAAATGCCTCAGCTGGTAGTGGGAGGTGATGCTGAGGATCCTCTGCCAGAGCTATCAAACAGCTGCCTACGGTTTGTACGTTTATTTTCAGCATCTCAAATGCTCATTGCAGTATCCAGGATGCTCCTCTTCCTACAAGTCACCCTTTGCAACCTTCTAAAGACTGGTGGCTGACGTGTGAGAGAGCAGTTTCCACTTCTGGTCTTTCACTGGTGAGTGACAGCAAAGTGAGTTGACTTTTCTGTTCACTACAGGTCACCAAGGCCACTACTGACAGTTCTGCATGGTTCCAAATTTAGAATTGTGTCATTTATATCAGGAATATGTGAAATGTCTGATTTATTGTACATCAGAAAGACATCTCTGCAGCTCAATGGATTACTATATGAAAAATCTGCCTTATAAGAGGTTGGTTATGTATTATGACATTTAAAAATATGGGTTTATATCATCTATGCTACAAAAACTTGGAAAAGCAACATTGGGCACAAACATTACACAGTGTAAGGATAATATTTTATAGGATACTTTTTCTGCCCATAGCCCCATTTGAAAATGCTAGTACTTTTTTCATACTAAAAATTTAACAAGCCTTTAGCCATAAATTAATTATTTTATCTTACTAGGATAAACAAATCAAAAGTACTCGAGACAGCATATGAACCAAATGAAAATAAAACTCAAAGTACAGATCTTGATATTTTTAATGTGAAATATGACTGTTCCATATTGAAGAAAAGAAAAACAACCATTCAGTGGTCACAATTACATAGTCTTTTATGTTGATCAGAGCTACAAAACTACATGTACTGTTATGTCAGTTTTATTGTGAAATATGTGTTTCTGCCTATATGAACAGAATCTGCTTTTAGAAACTTTTGAATGTATTATAGGCATAAGTAACAACCACAAAAAAAATTATATATGGCTTTCTCCTAAAGAAACACTTCGTCCAGTTTTTTTGAGAGGCTGCACTGGGTACTGATCAGCTGCAATAACCAAGGCTCATTTTATTTCTTAGGACTCTGTTTCCACTGCCATATGAAATAAAATTATTTGCCCCATCGGTGACAGCAAAATAAGAGTATGAGTTTACCTATTTATAAGCTATATAAGTTACTACAATGAAATTAGAAAAACCCAAAGAGGGAGAACGAATAGATCCACTTTTTGTCCAAATCACATGCTTTTGATTCCAAAGAAGCCATTATCAGCAGACAACTGTATCACAAGCAAAGGCTGGACCTTAACAGAAAGGTTGCATCAGAAACTGAGGTTTTTCTAGTTGAGCGATGGGCCATATAGCATTTGTTACCTCATTGCAAGAATTTGAAGAAAGTTAAGAAATACCTTCATAAATACACACTGCTGCAGAACAAATTAAGTCTGCACTCTTAAGTTTAATATGCTGCAAACTCATTCATTGGAACAGTTGAAATATGTGGATGTTTCCATGTGTGTCTCTTTAACACACACATGATAAGCACAATGAAACATATATGGTGATAAGCAAACTTTATTCATGTTGGATGCAAAATCCCAGTTGTTTATTCCTGAGCATCAGATCAAGCTTCTAACGTTTGAGGCCAACAAGAGTTTTGTTTGCCCTTTGGAGGGGCATTTAGCCTGCTTCACAGCCTTGAACTCAAAGCCAAAGTGACTGCAAAAGATAGGAGCCACGCATTAGGCAGGCAGCTGTGTGCCTTTTCATCCTGCAGCTAGTCTAAACATCTAGTGAAGATCTGTATGTCAATGCAGGACCTGGTTTGAAAAGATATCATGTGCAGCTTTCCCTCCCATGTCCCAGAAATCGGATCTCAGATGAAGGAGCTTGTGCTGATGATGCAACATACACCAGTTGGCAGCTCTGGTGGTCTCCTCTGCTTCTTTTCTACCTTGTCTTTCTATGGTTATCCTTGAAGAGTAAAAGACTGTTTAAAAGCTATTATGACCTAGAAGGAGGATGGTTATTAGCTTTCACATTCCTTCCTCAGGCTATACTGCTTAACATTTCCGCTGTGGCTGTCCAGGAAAATAGCACCGTTTTCATCTGTTATACTTTCTTGCCCTCTGCTGGAAGAACCATCACCTAATGTGCTAAACTGAACTTTTTAAAATTGATCCTCCAAACGATCATGAAAATAACTTTCTTCAAACAGTGTTCCCCCGTATCCTCACAAGAAATGCTAAAAAAATGCAATTTCCAACAAAACCACCTGATTCTTAACTAATCCTGACCCTACTTCTGAATCAGACCAATGCATTGAAAGTATCATTTTGTCTCCAACATGTACTTACTTCAAAACACAAGGGGAAAACAGGGAGGAGTAGAAACCAATCATGCAAAGCAAAGTTGAAGAATAAGCAACATGCTTGCATTTTTTTTTTGTAAACACAAATGAAATGCAGGTGATGGTTTTAAATAGGAATACAGGGGAAAAGTTATTTTAATAAATTATAATGGGTTTGTGATGTTTTAAGGGAATAAGTGGGTAGAAAGTGCTATTCCATTGTCAATAAATAGCATGAATATAGTTTTCTACTCACAACCAAAGAAGAATTATTCATAACAGAAATAAAATTACCTCTCTGCTATTATACTATTGTTATGTGGACAGATCTGGGAACTTTTTGAGAACTTCTGGGAGAGAATTTCACCTCTGGGCTTTATGCCTTCAAAACCTCAGGCCTCTGACTTTCTCCAAACACATGCAGTTTCTCCTGAATAACGGTTGGAAAAGCATTCAATATTCTCCTTTTCATCAAAGAGCAGTTATGGTGGATTAAAGAAGTAAAGTCACTATGTCACAAAGAAGGAAGGATAGCTCTTTGTTAAGTATGCCACTGGGAAGGACCTCTCTGATTTTTAATGCCTCTTCAGGCCTTTCAGGCAATTGGTAGTTCCCTCCTGTGAGTCATGAACCTTTGCAGAAAGTCTTTCTGTCATAAGCAACCTGCTTTCTATTTAGTGACCTTAATCTTCAAAATGACTGAGTATTTCCATGGCATGGAGAGTTACCCTTACATGTCCTTACCCAGTATGGAATGCTTTACAAGAATAAGCTTATCATATTTAGGAAAATTGAAATTTTCTTTCAGTTATTCTTTTTTCAGTGAGTACTTTCAAAGACCACGTCTTAGCTTGGTAGTGAAAAAAGTAGTAATCATCTCTGCTGGGATAAAACAGATGGAAAACGGACGTGAGCAGGAGTCATGTTTTTCTTTACAGCTGCAGTCAGGCTCCTTTTCAGATACTTGTTCTACAGTGACTGCTTCCATTCATCATGTTATATTGCCGTAATATTCACAAGTTCCCATATTTGTTCGTAATGTGAACAAGATTTTGAAGAATTTTACCATGTTTCCACTGACAGTACAGAAATCATCTTCACTCCTCTTGCTGACCACCTAATAACATTTCTGTAACCACAGCATCTTTTTACTCACAGTAAGGTCAAGTTCTTTTAACTTTCTAAAGCGTTGTAACAGCTGGAGATAAAAAATATATCCAGAAAAATTCACGCAGCAGGTCTGCAGCAGGCTGTTGGCGGACTCCAGACTGAGATAAATTGATCCAAACTGCGTTTATATATATATATGCAAGGATACCTATATAAATATCTAGAGAAAGCTATATATAACCATAGAAAGGCTACATCTGTGACATTATATTCTGTCAGTGTTAGCTTCCACCCAGCCTTAGAGAAATATAGTTTCCTTTTGTCTAAATTTCTTTCAAAAGACAAAATACTCAGAGATATTATATTAGCAACATGGTATGGCTTGGGAAATAAGTGATGGTACACAGAGCTTTTCATTTGGAGAACTTAAGCTCAGGTTCAAGCCATTAGAGGCCTGAAAGTCCTGTTGTGACATTGGGAACATTCAGTATATTGAACAGAAGTTTAGTTTTCAAATCCAATTACTTTGTTTATTTTCCAAATATGAGAAATTTGTTCACATCACAAATATCAGCATAGAAGATAATCTTCTTAAAGTTTTTAGCAGAATGGTCTATGATTAGATGAGATCAGAAATGATGTATCCCCGTTTGCTTCAGATTTTCCTCCTCTGTCAGGATGCCAGCACAGAAATGTTTTCCTGGCCATTTCCTCCAGAGGTAACCCTGTTATGGGCTCCCATAACCAAAAGAGGGACAAATCAAGGCACTCAGCCACAGAGCAGGAGCTGAATTTTCAGAGCACTTCGGAAAGAAAATGTTCTGAATTAGAACTCTGTCACAACAAATACTTCTGATTGAGAAGACAGAGCTGCAGTGTGGTCCTTTCTTACTGCTTTCTTTTTTGTCACACTTTGTACACAGTATTGTACACATTTCAGTACGTGGGTAATGGTTCCTGTGCTGTATGTTTAGCATGGCTAAACATGGATGATATAAAGTGATTTTAAGGAGGAAGTGTTACTGTGCTCAGCAACATTTACTTGATATCTCTTAACAGAAAAGAGAAGCAGAAGCTCTTGAAATATAGCTTTAAACTGAAACGTTGACTCCCATTTCTCATCTCTATTATTTCATAAAAAATTTTAATTAGATTTACCGGTTTACATGTAAAGCAGTTTACATGAGCACACTCCAAAATGGACTTTCTGCCAAGACCAGTAATGACTATGGAGCAAAATATGGCACTTCAGAACCAACAAGAAAACTGAAATTCAAAACTTCTGGTGCATGCCAACGCCATTAGCAACAGTTTTATTCCGGTATTTTTTCCAGAAAGAATTAAACTCATCTGTCAGATTTTTCATTTTTATAGGAAATTTTTACAAGTAAAATCTGGATGCTGAATGTCATACATTTTTCAGAAATAGTTTTATGCACACTTTGCTGCAGTTCTCCCTGTCCTGTCCTGTACTGTGACTGACAAGTCACAGTACAATATAGTCAGATCAGTAGCTGGTACCTAAAACTGCTCCTGGATTTGAACAGTGTGACCGATCTACATTTTCTTTGGTGCTTCTGTTGTTTCTTCAACAAGTGCATGGTCTTGACATTGCTACTGTTCATCCCTATGCCACCCAGTAGCACCTTACAAGTTTCCTGCACATGCATGTTCTGATTTTGGCAAATAAGTAGCATTTTCTCAGTTAGATAAGGGTCAGTGCTATCAGACTTTATAGTTTTACTCTATATAGAAGGAATGGAAAATGGTGATTTACAGGTGTCTTCCAAATTCCACAGGGATTTATGATTTTAGGTATGTCTACAATACACAAAAAAGTATGGTCACAAACTGCTTTATCTAACTCAAGAGAGTAACACAGATGAACTCAGTTTTAATAGAAATTGGTAACTCTCTTCAAAACATTACTTTAGGAGTTAACTGTCGTGACTGGAGTTTAAAGTCAAGTGAAGAAGGAGCCTTGTCCTGCAACACAAAGTACACTCACATTCTCAGAATGATTTTTCCTTAATGCATTTTTTCCCTTAAGGTCAGATGGAAGAAAAGGGGAGAATCTTCCCGTTAAAAGCATCTCACCAAGATAGCTTGAAAGCATCACCTGGAATTCACCTCCTTTTTGTAAGGACATTCTGGAACACCAAGGACCTTTAAGGTATCAAAAGAGAGTGAGAGTGTTTTCACCCACATTATACAGTTAATGACTCTTCAGATATTGTTTCTATATTGCATCCTTAATTTCTCTTATTTTATTTATTTTTAATGGACAAGTGATACAGTTTGTCAAAATATGCTCCACAGAAAGGTCTGTTCTACAGACATTTCCCCAGGAAAGCTCCTTCAGTCAGCACACAGCAGCATCAGCCAACACACAATTTCAAGTCCTTCAGTGAAACCCCTATCTTTTGCAATTAGTTTCACCGTTGCCACCAAGTAACTGAACCTTTGTGTCCATCCTGTTCTGCTGGGATAGACAGATATGTTCCACCTGCACCATCAGGGAGAAGCTGGAATGGATCTGGGGAAACAAGCAGGGATCTGAGGCACTAGACCCCACAAAGGCACGGCAGTGCCCCCTGGCAGGGCACAATCTCGAACACCTGTACAGTGCAGGGACAGCAACGGTGAAGGCCCAGCTGAGTGTCCTGAATGAGGCTGTAGTGAGTCAGCTCCCTGAGGCCCATCTAGGGAGTCCCGTCAATAAATCAAGACTATAAGACACAGGATAGCAGCCTGCCCCACCTAATGTTCCATTACAGATCAGGATATGCAGATTGTATAGGTCCATGGACATTAGAAATGTGTAATAACTGTGCTTGCCACTGAAATAGCAATGTGTACACACTGACTTTGTAAAGGCCTTAGAAAGCCCAGAATACAGTAAGGATAAAAAATCAATGCTGAGTAATGGAGAAGGAGCCATGGTAGTCCTACCAGAAGACAAAAGAACATAGGTTCAAGACTGGCATCTCCCACTGTAGTCTGCATAATAGCTGGGTACACCATTATCCAGAAGAGTTATAAACACCTTTTATCCTTCAATGGAGAGAAATTCAGTGCTGAAAAGGAGAGTGATCACTGAATATGAGAACACAGACTGACTCAGACCAATCAATAGGGAGCTATGCTATGCATTTCTAAAGATTTGAATATCCATTTAATTTTTGTATTTTTCTTCCATTC
The DNA here is from genome assembly GCA_024733675.1 of Psilopsiagon aymara. Taxonomy (NCBI): domain Eukaryota; kingdom Metazoa; phylum Chordata; class Aves; order Psittaciformes; family Psittacidae; genus Psilopsiagon; species Psilopsiagon aymara. The sequence goes on along the minus strand of JANRGW010014969.1, from coordinate 12,241 downwards.
AGAATCACATCAACTTCATTCTCGTTACATTCCGATTCTAATTCCACCCTCAGCAGTACAACCCTGACGCAAGATCCTTATCGGCAAAGTAAATGCTGCAGAACTGCGCCCACACAGGCGTTCAGCTGCTGTGTTTCTAATCCCAGCCTGCAGCAAACTGTTCACTGCCACACCAGGGAAATTCCAGGGCAGACACTCAGACTGAGAGCAGGGTTATGGAAGGAGGCAAAGGTGAATGGAAAACTATCCCGTATTCTGAAATGAAGGGCTGATCTTGTGTGGAAATACATTTAATCTTTCTGACATGTCTGTTCTAAACCAAGCCAGCTAGCATCACCTCTGTGGTTGTTCATGGTATAAGAAAGCAACTTTTTTTGCTAAGACCTTTGTGGACATGGTTATTTTTATTGGAAACAGGGACTTTGAACATGGATCATTTTGATTTATGTTTAAAATAGAATGAATGTTATTCGAGTCACTTCCAAATTGACATGATTGTTTAAAAATATATGAAGTGCTTCACTGAATTTTAATTTCTCTACTGCAAAAACAATTTTAAAAGATTATAGCCTTGCAAATTTTTAGGATGTAATCACGCTAGCTAAAACATAAATTTCATACACCACAAGAATTTTTAATCATTCTGCACTGAACATATGCAGCATTGAAATGTCTCTTTCAAATGTCAAAATAAAATTAATATTTATTACTACATCTCTGCACTAGCACATTTGCAAAACTGAAGCTCAGGACATTTTCTATTAAGCCATCTGAGCCATTTTGTACATCCTCAGCTAAATGCATTTTCTAGAGATATTGCACTGCCTCAGGGACTCCCAGAATTTCTGAAGTACTTTATGGCTTATTTCACTATATTCTTGAGGAAAAATCACTTAAGTCAAGAAGGGGATTCCAACTTCAGAGGTGGCTTTTCTATGTTGTCAACTTGCTGTGAATAAAGCTACAGCAATTGACATTGCTGAACTTTACATACAAAAAAGGTGACACCTGAGCAACTGCATAAAATTATTGGCTTTGACATCTCCAGGGCACAGGGGAAGTTCATAGGAGCATGGTAGGATCCTTAACAACAGCAGCTCCCCAGCAGGGCAGAATAAAGACCAGGTCCTCAACACCTTCCTGTTTATAGGAAAAAAGCTCTAGATGAGAACTCCACAGGCTCAAGCGTACCCGGAAAAGTATTTAAAAGACCTGTCAGAGAAAGAAGATGGTGCTCCCAGTCCCTGCTGTAAACTAAACAGCGGAGAGTTTCAAACTTGGGTCTCTGATTTCCCTCACATAGAGTGTGGAGAGAGAGGAGGACCCTATACATTTCTCTTTGCACCTCTTTTGGGTGATACCACCACTGTTACGCAGATTATAACTGGTCAGGTGTCTCCAGAGACATATGCAAAGTATTTTGTGTATCCTGTGTGCTGAATTTCTTAGACCTCCAGGATTTTATTTTGACTGCATTCGCACTCTGCAGCAAAACCTCAGGCATGTAGGAGACTTCAGCAGGGGAAACCAAAAATCATGATGAAGTGTATTTATGATACTAGCTCTGTGTTATTTGGAAGCACAAAATGAACAGACCCACTAGCATCTGTGCTCCTAAATTACTTCACTGCCTTTGAAAAATCCCACCCTACCCATAAAAGCACTAGCTGACAAAGATCATATTGTCAAGCAGCCTGCACCAAACAAAAATCCAGACAGATTAGTATAATTGTTACTGCCCCAAAACAATTAATCTGGCTTTAGATCTTGGGGATTGAATCAATTCATTCAAAAAGTGAAAGGTGCTCCTGCTGTGGTGTACCAGGAAGGAGGAGGAGAAAGAAGCTCCTTTTACTGTGTTGAATTTAGAAGACTGCCAGCTGCTATTTGGTTGATCTGTACAAAGCACTGCCAGCAGCTTTTACCGGCCAGTGTTTTACAACAGGATGCCTCGCAGTACTAATACTAGAGGATGATGGCTGTCTTTTTATATATGTAGCAAGACCTCAGCACTTATTGCATTCCTGTACATTGTGCCGCTGAGGCTGTTGTGCTTAGTTTGGTCAGGGAGGCAGACAGCCTGCAAAAAAATATGTGAATTAATAATCTAACTGAACTCATGGCCATTCTGAGTTTATCTTCTGTGAACAGTTTAAACAAATGAGTGTGACTGGAGGGATTGTTATCAGAAACCATAATGTCCATAAATACTGGCTGTCCCACTGGAAACACAGCTACTGCTCATCCAGTGTGGCAGCAGAAACAAATGACATTGCTCGATATGTCAGGCTAGGCTGGAAAGAGCTCTACTGTCCCTGCATATATATTCATAGCATAATGCTTGTAAATGCTTCCAGGAGAATATTTCCCTGAAATAATTCTGGCGATGATTTATTATAGCTAAGATGCTCAAGAAAGTCCCTCTCCATCTGCAGACAAGGTACACAGCTAGCTTTGTTGTCGTGGCGTGACCTTGCTCATGCAGCTCCTGGCAAACAAGCAGCACTGACACACTATAATTATACAAGTACGCAATAACAGCATACCTAACTTCCCAGAAATCTCCGCTGCTTCGCTGATGTCAGCACAAGGAGCCAAAAGCTGTAATTAACTTTTCATTGAACTTTGATCAGTTTGAATGAATACAGCCTGTGGGCAGTGCCTGGGCTGGGAACTCTGCCAAGCCTGAAAGTTCCTGCGGGGAAGAGAAGCATCGTTTGATGGCTGTCCCTGTTCTCATGCCCTCTCCCCAGGTATTTGTTGCCCTCCCCTACTAAGGGCAGGAGTCTGAGCTAGTCTTTGGCCTTGCTCAGCATAGTTTCTCTTTATTTCTACTTATGTTAATAACAATTTCTTAAAAATCCCAGCAATATCTGAGCAAGGTAGCTCAAAGCATCAGCAGGTCAAAGGACAGAAGGGGAAATTCCTCTCCTCAAAACTGATCACTAATAAAATTGTCCTGTTCTTCTGGGTTAACTCCAGTAGAGTTTGGGCTCCCATGACACAAACGCAAGCTGCTTCGAGAGGGACAGAGGCTGGAAACCACTGCTCCAAGACTAGCATACTAACCCCAGTAAGAAACTGGACCAGAAACTTGGCAGACAATGCTGCATCTTGTATTTCTTCTGTTAAACATTGTATAGTATTAGCGTGATGCTAATTTGGGTCACCTAAATGGGCTCCGTGTAATTTAATAAATATAATGAATTACTTAATAAAAGATTGAATTTGGCTGAGTGTCAGAGAGCCAGTTAAACAGTGATTGACTGATATCCAGGGAAACAACATACTCTAGAATGTAGGGACCCCATTACCGGGTTATGATGCTGAAATAGCTTTGTTAGACAAAGATGAGGCTTTTGGCAGTAGACATTCATGGTTTCAGATTCAAGGTCCCAAGTTCAGCTTCTGCTCTCAGTGATCTTCCCAGGGGTGTTCTGTTACATGTAGACAAAGAAATGCATGAGCTGCATAAATTATTAATTAAAAAACATTTGTTCAGCGTTCTGCAGGCTCAATGCCTCTCTCCCCAAGGGCAAATGTCTTACTCTCAAATCAGTCCAAAGCCAGGAGAAATGGATGACAGTTTTACTTACCTATGGTCTACTACAAGAGTCTGTGTGGCTAGTTAAACATCCAGTGCCTCCAAAAGAGACATCCAGTGTCACTGGGATTTACAGGAGTACTCTCTTCATTTTCAACATTCAGAGATGCAACTTGTCTACATCATTTTGCTTTTCATTCGTCTGTATGGACCCTTTCTCCTTGAGGAAAAGTTATTACAAATGTATACCACAGTACAACTTTTTGTCATTTTTATAATGAACTTCATTGCAAGATCATGTGGAAAAAGAATAATTATTTCACTTGTAACTTCCTTCTTCAAGACGTCTTGTATATTCTTCTCTGTGTATGCACAGGTTTTATATTAAAAAGAAAAGAGTTTGTGGACAATGCTCGTTGCCAATACAATGTCAGCAGTCAATATTCATCAAATATTACCATTAATGTAAAGTAATAACTAGCTTTTATCCCTCAGATGGATGTCAACAGTACTTCACTTCTGGGATGGGTTCTTTCAACCAGATGTAAACATTTTCATCTGATCTGGTCATCTTAGACTCTTTAAACTTACAAGACAGGAAAAGGCATTTTGGGGGTACAGCTTCTTTTAGATCTATTTGCTAAACATGTAGGCCTTTACTGCAGGGTCACCATGCCTAATTCTAAAGTCAGCGGAGGGATGTACCTTCATAACAGGAATAAGGCTACCTAATGCCTAGATCACGCTTTAATGATTCCTCTTCCTCCCCATTGATTAGAGTGAGTGGGAAACAGTAGCTGTGTCTATATTGTACTTCCCACACTCCTAGTGTTGACAATGTTTGCAAGATAATTGCCAAATTCTTCACCTAAAAGAATAAAGATTTGCTCCTGAATAGTTTTGCCCTTTTAGCAGGAGAATGCCTTACAACTAAGATACTGTTAGTTGTAAAGAAAAGTATCCTACTTACAATAGGAAACTTTAAAATGCATTTTTCTGTTTATTTTGATTTGTAAAAAAAATTTGATCTTGCTGTATATTGAATTCTTTAACTAGTTTGGTTTCAAAAATTATGTGTGTTTGTTTCTGGAATTCCATTTGAATTTTATTTTAATTTCTCTCTAATATGTTTTCACTATTCTAAATGAGGTCATGTCAACAGAAGTTCATGTCAGCGGCATCAAGGATGAACTAGGTAATTTCCAGATGTCCCTTTCAACATAACTTTTTCTGCTACCAGTATACACTAGTCATTACATTTTAATATCTCAAAACCTGAAAGGTGTCTCAATTTGAATTGATCAACATTAGAGTTTATTTAATATTACAAGTTTTAAACAGTGTTTTGTGAATGCCTAGAGAGACAGAAGTGTCACACATGAGCAAAATTAAAATTCAGGGCCCTCTGTGTTCTCTTGTCATTCTGTTGTACCCAAGAGGGAGGTGAGCAATTAGGCATTTGACTAATTGAAAAGTTTTATTTGCCTCTCTCTGTTCATGCTTGACTTCTTTCTTTGCTATTCCTGCTTTCTACTCATGTTCCTGCTTGTTGTATTTGAAATGAACTGAGGACCCTCATGGACAGTCACTTAAAGGGGAATGCCTCCTCACTAAGCAATCACTTCTAAAGTCCCTATTGCATTTGGGCAGGTAACCTTAGCTCCTTTTTTTCTGGATGAAACCATAAACTTCAAAGGATTCTTTCATATACAGCAACTGACCTACATGGTGTTAGCTTGTTTTACTATGAGCTAGGTTCTTTAAACCTGTAAAATCTTTTGAGGTTATATTGAAGGGAAATGTGACTATCCTTTAGCTTTCTCAACACCACTTGCACACCCTTCTAGAAAATATTCAGGGATGTTTATAAAATAGTATATTATAATCAACAGCTGTGGGAAGAAATTTTCTACTTCGATTCATTATATACTTTCATTACATACATCTAACCTATGCACATCCTGCCAGGACTACAAAACACGGGTCCCCTGAACAAAATTCACACCACCTCGATCCTGAATGATCATACCAAAATTTTCACATATATTGAAGTGAGTCTGAAAGCACTGAAATGAAAGGAAAACTGTGTTGCTGTTTAAAGTAAATATGAAAAGCAAACTGCCAGTGAAAAAGATACAGAAAGATTTAAAAACATTTAAAAAAATGTAGCTGGAAGTCAAACAAGTGCCTCTTTTTGAAACCAATAATTTTGCTGTCTCTTATTTTTATATTGGATTCCTGTCTAGATCTCATACAAGAGGCTTGCTGATTACCCAGCCTGGGACAAATTAGGAGATGAAGACCACTGTGCTTCACAAAATATTGTAATTGTGGGCATGAAGCTGTCCAAGAGCAAACTAGTCAGAGACATCCCACCTTCCCGAAATTTCAGTGCATAGTAAGTGCTATTTTTCCAGGAAGTTTCTAGCCTCCATTTCAAGCTACAAAACAGGTAATAGAGCATAAATCAAGTTTTATGTCATTTGAAAGTTTTTTCCTGTTGTCTGAAGAATTTTCCCCTTCATGGAACACTATGCAACAATATTTTAAATCCACAGATCTTTAGAAACTAAAATATCATTGCGACACAAACCATTTCCTGAAAGACTACAAGCTTGCTCACTCTCCAAATGAGAAACCATAGTAAAATCTGTCTGGTGACATTTGCTGGCAAATTCTACCAATTTTCCCTGAATTTTTTTTCACCTGGTAGTAATAAGAATATGATAATACCTACATATATTTAGCCTAAACTATTGAACAAAAGCCTGAATAAAAGGAAGAGACACTGGAATACAACGTATAATCATTCCCACACACATCCTGTACCATGACAAACAGCAGTGTGTATTTTGAATGCAGTAATCAGAGCTGTTTAAGATAATTAAGGATGCTGTCTGGTGATCCTCCTAAATACAATTGTTCCTTGTATAAGCTGTTCAGCAAATTCAATAGACTGTATAAGCAACACCTGAATTATGTAAGTGGATGACATATTTTTATATGAATCCTTATCACCAATAATATGGAGCTAATGCATCATATTCAGTAAACTGACTTTAAGTGATAACAGGTGTTTAGCATAATGGAAACTGCTGCTAGTTGGTCAACATGTAAATTAATTTTGTTATTTACAGAACCAGATGGTCAAATCTGGAGCACCAGCATGGGAAAAATTAATAAGCCTCCTTGCTGCAGAACATGATGTCTCGTCTGTAGCTTCACTAGGTTCTAATTCTAGCTACCATGTGAAATGCAAGAGTACCCCTTTGACAGAAAGATTAACTGACTTACTCTCTGCCCAAGAATACTACACCATATATCATCAAGTAAAAATGGCTAAAGGTCATACAAACGATTTTCATGAGAGATTAAAAGAAGTGGTAAGAAATGATAATGTGCTTTTTCATTCTTGTGCTCTGTGCTGCTTAACGCATCAGTATGATTTGTTATTATTTTCTTCCTGTTTTCTTTTTTGTAGCAGTGTCTTGATATTGCAGAAAATGCAATTTAGGTACAGAGCTCAACTGTTAAGCTATTTATATTCTAAGGAAGAGATTGTTTTATCATATACAATGTTAAGTTTTCCTTCAAAAACACTGCTTGAGAAACTCATGGCCTGACTTAATCTGTGATTTAGAAGAAAATTTTCTTTCCATCTGTAGTCAAAGCTAGTTCAGATGAGATCAGGCAGTTGCACATACATGCAGGACTAAGAAATCCAACTTATCTGGATTTCCTGAACCAAAAAGAATGGCGAAGACCTCCTGGCACTGCAGCCACATTCCTAAGGGTAACACGCTGTGCCCAGTATGTAACTTGCTGCCTAGGATGTGCACAGCAAGCATGGTGCACATCATACCTAGCACACTCCAGCTGTAAAACTCGGGTATGCGCACATTACAAACACTTAGTAGTATCCCCTGCCGCATTGCCAGGCACTTGGAAATCCTGAGTAGCAACCCCCTTATCCTAAAATTGTACTGGTACATAGTCTAAAAGCACTTCAAGGAAGCCCAGGCATGCAATAGCCCTGCACAAGCCGACAACGAGACTCATCTTGCTGCAGAAAGCACCGTTTCTTTGTGACTCCTTTGGACACCTGTCTTTTCACCTGTGACACCTTCTCAGTGTGTGACATGGCATTGGTCTGTTTGCCCAAGGATGGAGTGACAAGGGACCAGAGAGGAAGTCTGAGAGTGCTCGCAGCCCCTGCAAACTGCAAAGATCTTCAGTCAGTGCCTACCTCTGCAGGACCTTGGTTCCCATGTGCCTTACACACTCTTATTACATGCTTTAAAATTATATTAATTTCTGCATATTAGAAAGAAATCATAACTGATAACATTTGTGCCTCAGGTTTTCACTGGAGCAGGTTTCTTTCAGAAAGAATGCAGACAAAAGTGCAATCACTGCACACTGCATTTTTGACACTCTTCCTATCCAATTTAGCTGACTTAAATTGAAGAAAAATATTGAGTATAAATATAGATTAAATCCTAATCTATAACTATAAACTTTCAGACCTTATACAGAACTCGCATCTCCTGTTTCCTTTTCTGTGTGCATCAATTAAGCTTTTTATATTTTTTATTCTTCTCCACTGGTTGGAGGTTATGTTTTAAAAATGTAAAACCTTCAGTGACTTACTGAGAATTATTGGGCATATATGAACTAGTTTTAGAATTCAAGTTGCTTAACTGGAAGCTACATGTACATTGAATTATTCAAGTAATGGGTACCATTAAAATGGGTAAAATCCAGTGAGCCCTGCCTGTTATTTTAAGAAATCTTGTCTATTTTAGGAATATTCTGGTCTGTTAGGAATATATAAGCATGCAGCAAGGTGAAGTAACAGACATTCCTATGAACGGCTTACAGGTCATACCACATACTTCAGTCCTCATGGATGCAGTGCCTCTAAATACATTAAACCATACAATACCTGTGTTACAAAAAACGTTTTGTTGCTAGCATGCTGTGCAGTGTGTGAGACAACAGGAAAAATAATTCATGGAGGAGTATTAAACTCTTTTTAAATATATATGTACCTTCAGGCACACTCACCAGCTACTTTGTCTACTCACAATAGCAAGCACACCAGGCATGAACTGGCCAGCTTGGAAGAGGAAATTATAGCAATAACTACGTATTTCAAATATATTTGGCTCCTTAGCACAGACAAGAAAGCTAGTCACCAAATTGAAATTAATAACATGTACAGAAACTACCATGGTTCTTAACCTGCAAAAGAGTAGCATGTGTCTGCAGAACTGTAAATGCTTCCATCCTTCAGCTTGAGTGATTTGACTGAGGCTAAACAAATCAGGGGCAAGAACAGAATTAGGGTTCCAGGCTTACATTAATGGTGTTTGCATTTTCCAGTAGTCATTTACAGCCGGTTGTATTGCCCTGCTAAATCAGTCGTACATTATATGACTATAGGATGCTAAGGCAATTGATTTACAAAGTTCAGTCTAAGAATAAAGATCATTCCTTCCCAGGAGAGTGAGGCTCTACTCTGTTCTCAGGAGACCTCACTTGGAGTATTGTGTACAGTTCTGGTGTCCTCAACATAAAAAGGACATGCAACTGTTGGAACAATTCCAGAGGAGGACCACACGGATGATCATGGGACTGGAGCACCTCCCGTATGAAGATAGGATGAGAAAGTTGGGGCTGTTCAGCCTAGAGAAGAGAAGGCTGTGTGGAGACCTCATAGCAGCCTTCCAATATCTGAAGGGGGCCTATAGGGA
>JANRGW010014968.1:0-11151 GCA_024733675.1 Psilopsiagon aymara | reverse complement strand
TTCCAGTATCTGAAGGGGGCCTATAGGGATGCTGGGGAGGGACTCTTCATTAGAGACTGTAGTGATAGGACAAGGGGCAATGGGTTCAAACTTAAACAGGGGAAGTTTAGATTGAATATGAGGAAGAAATTCTTTACTGTGATGGTGGTGAGTCACTGGGATGGGTTGCCCAGGGAAGTTGTGAATGCTTCATTGCTGTCAGTGTTCAAGGCCAGGTTGGATAGAGCCTTGGGTGGTATGGTTTAGTGAGAGGTGTCCCTGCCCATGGCAGGGGGGGTTGGAACTACATGATCTTAAGGTCCTTTCCAACCCTATTCTATGATTCTATGATTTTTCAGATTCTAATAAAGCTATATAATTCTTTAATAGCATAAATATTTGTAAACATGCAAATAGTAAATTTGCAAAACTGTAAGTCTGGTCAATCAGCACAATTCAGAGGCCAGGCTAGAACTCATGTTTATCTATACCTAGCTGTGTGTTCCTATATATATATATATATTTTGCATATAATTGTTTTAATTTCAGCAATAATTATGAGTAAAATATCTCATTGAAAAAGCAGCTTTTTCCTGAAAATTGAAATTTAATTACATTTTAATGATGTTTATGCAGCTCTATTGAGAAATCCATAGAATTTGATGGAATCAAGTAAAATTACCTCCACATACTCATTTAGAGACACTATGTCTTATCTAATTTACTTGAAGTCAGAAAAAAACTAATTTGTGTAGACAAACAGTTTGAATGTGTTGTCACATTGAGGAAATCAGATAGGAAAGAAGATAAAAATTTAGTTTTTAATGGAAAGGGAACTAATTTTACCTTTTTTTGCTATCATTCAGAATACTTTTGAAGAAAGTTCTGAACATCAAACTTGTCCACAGAAAGTCGCTGAAGCTTTTAAAACTTACAATGGATTTAGATAAAAGCTAATTTTGTTAACTGAAACCTGCAAGGTCTTTAAATACAATTATATTTAAGGCACAGCAAAGCACTAAGCTTTTTTATGAGGCAAAAATTTGGCTTCCACTCAGATAGACTATGAGGCTGATGGACAGCTAGAATACAAGGAGGGAATCAGACATCTGCCTGCTAAAGTAGTTCACTACTCATTGTATTGTCATTGTGGTAGAGGTGTTTTGGAATCTCTTTCCTTAAATGTACACAAGTAAATGGAAAGTCTCCAAATGCAAGGAGGTTGAAAAGGCTGGGGGTCAAAACCAAGCAAATGAAAAACGCCATCTTGATATTTCCTAGACTAGCAAGCTACTGCAGGTGACATCTATTTCTATGTCAGAAGCATGTAAAAAAGAATTCTTGTGATAACTGCTTGAAATTATCAACCCAATGATTCCTTAGCATTTTGACCAGGTTTATGATTACATCTCTCACCTCCAAACTGGAGTGATTTGAAGGTCCACTTCACTGCCAAGAAGCTCTAGCTGTCCGATCACCATGGCGTATAGCTTCAAAAATAGCTTCAAAATAGCTTCAGGACTGCAGGTCCTCATTATACAAGTTTAGATGGCTTTTCATGTCTTAAACCACTTTTTACTGTAGTACACAGTATTTGTTCTGCTGCCTGATATTTGTTGGGATATAATATATACTGGTCTTCTAAGTCTTCAGAGTGTCAGTGCTTTGTAAGTAAGAAGTTTCAATCCCTGGAGCCTTCCAGAAGATTTTTCAGAAAATATTAAGTAAATCTTAGAGCACAAAATACTTGCAAAATGTACAGTGGTCAAATTGAAAACTGAAGACAAATAAGTAGTTTCTATCCATGTATAGTTTTCTGCCTTTCTTTTTACCCTGCCCTATTAGAAATCATCAACTAAAATTTAAATATCCCTTTAGGAGAAAAATACAATCTTCATGTTTCTGGACAGGCACTAAGTGCATAGCTATGCAGTGTGATGAAGTGGCAGGAAGAAATGGTTGAGCCATCTCACCCATCTTGATAAAGCAACGGGATTGTGTTACTCTTATCCAAGGTAACTTGACTGAACAATGGTCTGGACTAACACAGCCATGAGACTTCTTATATTCAAGCTTTCTCATTTATTGTGACAGGTAGATAGCCAAGAGTCATTCAGGAATAACACAAGAATGTTCTCATTTTTAATTAATGGGCGTCAACTTTGACAAATGGACAGTCTACAAAATCTGTTGTGTTTTTCTCCCATCATTGGTATGATTCCCAATCCTAAAAACTCTTCATAATCAGGTAGTATTTTAGCATTAGTTTTCATAGCAGCCAGGCTGAGGGAGCAAGCTCATGTCATTAAACCAGCATTTTATCATCTTTGAAACACCACAGTGACTGGGGAAAGCTCCTGCTGACTGGAAAAAAAGCAAACCATACCTATCTTCAAGGTCAGTCAGCTTAAGTGTTTGGTAAGGTAATAGAGCAGAGTCCTACTGAAAGCTATTTACAAGCAGATGAAAGACAAAAATGTAATTAAAAACAGTCAGAGTGGATTTACAAAGGCCAAATTGTTCCTGACCAGTCTAACTCCCTTCTGTCGTGACCAGTTCTGGCCAATTCAGTGAATGAGAGCAGTAGATGCCACAGATAAATTGGTGAACTACTAAGTAAACTTTAAAGCAGGTGGAAAAACTGGCCAAACTGCTGGATGAAGAGGAGTACCATGAAAGTCCAGTGGACAACCAGCTACTAGTGGCATCCTTCAGTGATTTGTACTGGGACCAATAATCTTTGGCAATGACCTGGGCAATGGAATGGGTTCTATTTTCAGCAAGTTTGCAGATGAAGTCAGACTTGAGCAGTTGATATGCTCTACTCTTAACTCTCTTCAGCATTTTGAGATTGCTGAGAGAGTACTCTGCCCATTTTTGGTCTTTCCTGTACAGTTTAGGCATCGATGTACTGAGTGAGTCCAAAGAAGGGCTACCATAATGGTCAGACAATTTAAGCACAAGATATGAAAGAACAAGAAAAAACCTTTGGGAGTTCAGCCTTAGAAAGAAAAAGCTAAAGGGAGACCTGGTACCTTTATTTCACTACCTAATGGCAGAGTATACAGAAGACAGTGACAGAGTCTTGTTGGAAATGCCTAACAGGTCAAGAGGCAACAGAGACATGTAAAACATGGGACATTCCAATCTCATAAAAAGACAAACTTGCTTTACCATAAAGGCAACCTCAACAGGGTCCCAGAGGGGCAGTGAAATCTCCATCCTGACAGATACTCAAAACTAGACTGGACAGTGCCCTGAGCCTGATCTACTTTGAGGAGAATTTTGGAAATGACCTCTGGAGGTCCCTTTCAATGTAGTTTTCTCCATGACTTCATGCACTCTTTAGCACCCATCACCAGTCCACCAGCCCCCCAAAAAATCATATAAACCATAATGATTCACAGGATTTTTTTATTATTATTTTTTTTTAATACTGATTTTGGCTTCTATGACATATTGAATTTTAGTCCATTAGTGAATTAATATAGTGATGTATTGTCCTAGCTGATCAAAGAGTTTAAAGAAAGGTATTTTTGACTGGCTGATTTGATTAAACAGCACACTGAACTGAAGAACCTGAACAGAAAGAATATTTTTTTCCAACAAGACTTACTTATGCCCTTATATATTTTTGCAAAGCCTGTTTTATGCAGTGTGGATTTTTGTTTAATGTCCCATGAAATGTATGATTAATATAATATAATGATTAATAAACTCTGTGATTGTTCATTGACAGTGATTTGATCATATGAACTACTGAAAGGTGTTCAGAATAGTCTGCTTGTCCATATCTTTTCAAAAAAACTTCTTTACAGTGGAACATTTACAGTGGAAATTTCATATAGACCAGTAAAGTGAGTAAGTTTCTAAGTGTACCCTGGCTTGCCTGCTGAAGAACAAGAGTCAAGTTATTCATACAGAATGGTAGGCTGCAGCAGTGGAATTCAGCAAGGGACACAAGCACAATAAGAGTGACATGCCCCACTGTCACATTACAGCCTGGATAAAAATGACAAGAAGTATGCTTGATAGCTGCACTTAGAAGTCAATGAAAGCTCAGTAGCCACTAAAGCCAGCTTTTGATGAGGATGTTGAAAGCAAAAGCTCACTTCCAAGTGGCCTCTGCTTCATCAGTTGTGCTGGTGTAGCATTCTTACCTGTCTCCACTTTACCTCCTAGAGTTGTGTATTAAAGTGTTGTGCATGATGTCAATCATTTGTACATCCATGCATCGTGTGTCTTTATTGTATATCTGGTAACATCTCCAGTCTAATCTCTTTATATGGGTTTATAGAAATTACAATGATTCAAAAATACCTGCCAGTTTACACTTAAGTGACAAGAAAAAAGAAAGTGGATATAACTTGTATTAAAATTATAATAATATAAAGTAATAATTAAACTATAAACTCTCAGCATTAATTTTAAATGTTCATGTTTTAAACAAAGTTCAAAATAACAATATGTTCTATTATTGGCCTTTGTAGTCCTTGATCAGTGTCACTTTTAGTGCTCACTTCTACCTTTCCAGACTTCATTCTCTGGATTCCTGTCCCTCCAGCTCTCAGTTCCCCACTGTTGTACTGAAAGATCAGAGGTTAAGTAAGAGGATTTCTGTTGAAGCTGGATGTTTTTATTGCATTACAAAGTGCGGGAGCTCAGGACCAATGCTTTCTATGACAGCCTGGCATAGCCTGGGAAAAGCATGATGCGCATTTCTGCTGATCTTCAAGCTGCTTCAGATTGTAGGACATTCTCATGAGTGCAACCTTTGCTTGTAACTGTCCCTCTGAGTAGCCTAGATGGTCAATGACAAGGGGAAGCCATGGAACTGTACCACTAAGGCATTTCCATTAAGCCAGCAAACTGAGGAGATGTTGCAAGCCCCCACAACTAAGAGGAGTCCCTGGGCTGATTCAGACTAGACAGACAGCAAGCAATAGTGGATAAAAGACAATTTCGTCTCCTTATATTTATCTTCGATATACCCAGCTCAGCTTTGTTACAACTGTAGGTTTAGTCCATTGAATTTGCATCAGAACTAAAAACAGTTACCAACAAATCATTTAAAGTCTTGTCAGACGCTGGGACTGAGGCAGACAAAAGCTCACTAGTGATCTTTATATACCTTGGTACCAGTATCGAACTGTGCATTAATCTTTCTCTAGAACAACCATGTGGCGTGACCTACATCTTACTTGTGCTAATAACATTTCTATATATCTTGTTTCGTTTCATGAATCCTATGCTGAGGGCTTCAGTGTTAATAAATTGCATAGTTATATTCCTTTTGACTGTATCATTCATGGTGTGTTGTTTCAGAGGCAAGTTACACAAGAGAGAATCATTTTGTTACTGATAAAACTGTTTTGACCTCATTAGCAGAGCAAACAAGAGAGTGTTTGAACCACAAGCCCCTGAGTATAGAAAACCTTGTCTCAGCCTAAAGCTATCTACTTCTAGAATGGAGTCTGCACTGCAGAGGTGTTCTTGAGACCTTGGGTGTCCTCCTAAGCTGCTGGGTGAATAGTAAGTGCTGAATGGACGCAGCACTGAGATACCTGAAATTAATGTAAGCCATGTTAACATATCAAAGTAAAAATGCTGCAAATGAAACCGCAACTGATTTATAAACAAATAGAGGAAAATGCCCACCTAATTTTAGCAAAGGTCTCACTGCATCAATTTCATTGAAAGCTAGTTTTGCAGGGACAAATTTATTAAATAAAATTCAAATGTTTTTCAAAAGTCTTTATAATTTTCTCAACCCTGCATATTACATGATCTGTAAACCTTAAAAGTAACAAATCAAATCATAATGTTTACACATGGAATTAGTCTCTATTAAAATTTTGTATACTACTTAAGTTTTTATTATTTTTTACAAGTTCTTGGAATTTTTCCTCCTATGGTACTAAATAACTTCTTGAATGTTTTGTGCATTTTATGAGATTGATGAAACACATTTACAGTTAACATTTCTCCTTGACTCAGAGTATTACATTTAAATCTAAACACAGTTTGGAACTAGCTCTCTTCAGATAGTATTAAAAACATTTAGTGCTATTATAACTTCACTCAAGAAATAAGTTGATTCATTCAAGTAAACTGTGGTGCGTGGGGTTTTACATCCCACTGAGCTATTAAGTTGTAAGATTGCCTGTACACAGATTTTATTTTATTCATAATATATGACATCAACACTTTTTTAAAAGTTTTGGGGACTAAAATAATTTTATGGTAGCACTGGAGAAAGCCATGAATATTCACTCTTAGGGTCCTTTTCTGCAGAGTGCTCCCAGTATCAACTCACATGCTGTACTGTACAATAGGCGTTCAGCTTTGTGAAAGATCTGACCCTTCATTAGAGAAAAGGAATTACTCTCTTTTCCCATTGAAGCCAATTGTTCTTTGGCTGTTGACCATTAGGAATTTTATCAACAGCTTTTCAAATCTATTATTATGATCCCATGTATTTTAAACAGTTGTTCAAGCAGGATTTAGTCAAACAGTTAGAAATACAATGACTACCATAATCATATCAACTAGTAATTTTTATCATTACATATTTTTATGATAGCCACTGCCTAGTGATTTCATGAAGGTGAGGCTATAGAATCATAGAATGATTAGGGTTGGAAAGGATCTTAAAATACAGAATTTTCTATCCATAATGGACTTCTTTCATTAACCTCATCAGTTAATGAGACCATTATGATCTGAAACCTGTGTCTATCCCTTACAATTTTCATCCAGTTAAATAGTGTGCAGTTTTGTAATCAATGTACACAATTAAGCCTTTATGCCAAAATAGATAGTTCAGCATGATGTCTGTATCCACACTGCAGTGTGAAGAGCAAGCACAGATTTACTGAGGAGGATTAGGGTGGATGTACATCCTAATGCAACACGACTGCTCCAGCTCACAAGGTCTGCACTTTCTGTGGTGTAATAGCACTCTTCAGTGTCTGAATCTGGCCATAACAGACTGCGTTTTCTTAGTATACCTGCACTTCCATTGTTTTACAGACATAAGCAAAAAAAGCTGAAAAATGGGGCATAATTGGGTCATAAACATGCCACACTTGGGACTCATCTGTCAATGTTCATCACAGTGGGTAGGTGCCATCTCTCTTCACCTCTATTTATTGCCAGGGGCAATGCCATTAACCCCTTTCCCAAATCCAGTTCTGGAGTTTTTAATACTTTTATTTCAAAGGAGGACAAAAAGAATAGAGAAAACACTCTCTCCTCTTGTCCGTATCAAATTTGAGAAATTCTCAATCCTTTTCCCAGCCTTTCTAGAAAAAAAAAAAAAAAAATCACAAAAAAAACCAAACATGTCAACGAGCACTCTTAGCTTCTTCTGATGGCACATATCACCCAACAATCTGAATCTATTTTGTGCATCTGTGGCCTCTGCTAGAGGAAAGACAAAATAATCATCTCAAACTGGCCTGCAGTTATGTGGGAAAAGAGGGTTTCCAGTACAGCTAGATGATGGCCAGCAAAACAGGAACAACAGAGCACAACGAACTCATACCTATAATGACAGAAGGTTCTGCTGAGTAGAATAAGGAAAGTATTCTGAGTCACTGATTGTTAGGAAGCCAAAATCCTACCACAGCCCTTTTTCCTTAAATATTGCCGCATTCAATGTGCCTTCCAAATGAAAGAAATGAGTCCTTGGGGGCAATTATGCCTGACTAGACAAAGCACACCAGCCCTGAAGTTAAGGGACTGCATTCTGTAAATGGTGCATCCTGATTTCTAGCAAATGTCTCAGACACATACGAACAGGTTAAATTGTAGCACAAAACCAACCAAGAATTGCAGGCCAGCTGTGAAGAGTAAATGGAGTGATAAGATTATTACTGTATTGAGGAAGCAGAACAGAAAATTGAAATAAGAATTTGTCTGTGACCAGAAACTGTAGAGACCCTGGTGCCTGGCCATTGACTAATATTACTTTTCCTCATAAGCTTCATTTATTTCCTCTGTTCACTGAGTTGGTTCTTACTAAGATTTTCAAATAGAAACTTTTTGTAGTGTATTGCTGCAGCACCTGAATCTGTGACAGAGTGCAGCTGCCCTTCAGTTTGCCAGAGACAGCAGAGGACTGTGTGTTCTGTTATTACTGCTATTATTTCACACACTGTTGTTTTAAAACATTTTAAAAATCCTTTCAGAAGGTGTTTGTCTATTGCATTTCAATTGATGCTTTTCTTTTATAATATTTGAATGTGGCTAGAAAGCCAAAGATGCTTGTGATCTGCCCAAATAGGGAAAATAAGGAAAGAAAAGAAACATTATAGGACTAATATTTTCATTTTTGCTTCTTATTTTAGTTTGTACTCACAAAATCTCACAGACAGCATCACAAAGACAAACTGTTTTGAGAAAATCCAGGACATCATAAACTCAGCTTGGCTTATTTCATGGTAATTCATTCATGTGAGAGTGACCTGTAAAAATGTTCTTAATGAAGAATTCGCCATTACCAATTAAAAGGCAATTTCTTGATGCACTGTGCCGGAAACCAAGTCTACTTCTCAGCGTCCTGTGTTTTCATGCCTTTCTCTTAAGATCTTATCAAGTACATTTTTTAAGCACATATTTTACCATTCTTTTCATGTTTTGTAAACATTTGCAATGATACTACTTGTGAACATCTTTGATGGTGCTTTTTAGGTTTACTGCAAAATGCTTAAGAATTGGAAGCCATGCTGTCTGCTGAACTTGATTCACAACTTACATCTCCATGTGTTATTGTTAGTGCTTTGTAGCAAGCAGAATTATCCCCATCTAGTAGGTGTAACATGACGTCTGTTGAGTCCCCTGCCCTCAAAGAGAAGCAAGCAGGGGGAGTCTCATAGCCAGAAAATTTGTAATTAAGTAAAGTAATACATGAATTCTCTCTTTAATCTATGCACATGCTTTTTGTGGAAATGAACAAGATGTGTGGAGAGGCCAGTTTTCTCAATTACCAGGGTTAATAATCGTGCAAATACAGACTCAGCTAAACCCCACACATATGTCGTAATGTCTACATTCATCATACTTTTTCTCAAATGGGTGTACAATATTCATCCAAAATACCTATAAAATACTGACTGCAAAAATCACATTTTATAGCCTGCCCCAGGAATGTTTGCTTTAAATTTCTTTAGACTTAGAAAATTTCATTGTGATCAGGACCCAAGAGATATAAAAGGACCATAAAATATGGGTCATTGTGTGAGTTTATAAGCTAGGCTTCTACTTAATTTAAATTATAGTGGCAGTGTAAGACATTGTGGTTTACCAATAGTGCTGTTATGCCTTGAATTAAATGCTTGTTTTCCACTGGCAGTGTCAAGTACCTGCCTCTCATGGAAGAGTTAAATGCCTTATGTTCATGTGTCCTGTAATACACCATTCGAGAAAAATAAAACTTCATTATCAGACTTAAGAACAAGTGCTGCTGACATCTCGTCTGAAGAAGCTGTGTGTGTATTTCAGTAGCAGCTCCATTTCAAGTTTCTCTCTGTTCCTGGATCAGTGCCAGTGTTCAAATCTCTGCCTGAAGCTGGCACATGCTGCTTCTAAGAGGAGCAAGAGTTTAACATCTTTATTGAAAATTAAAGTGTGCCTTGTGATTGGACCAGATTGGATAAGTATAATTCTATGAGTTATAGTTTCTTTAGTTAGACATCACAAATTACAATTAGAAATACCATAAGATTAATCTCTTTTAAGTTCTGAGATGTATCTGCTCAACTTTTGAAGCATAAGGATATCTTAACAAAAGAGGATAGACTATAACAGATAAACTAGGTTCAGTAATCTTTTACCATATCTGTTTGGTGGTGTTTTTAAAAGATTAAAATGACAGTAAAAGCCTTGATCAAATCCAGTAAGCTCTAGAGTTTAACCCAGATGTCTAATACCATGGTACACTATCCTGGCAGGAATGTCAAGGGGAAAATCAAAGCAAAAAGCATTTTATTTTACCTGTTTGTAAGTCAAACTCAAGTAGTTCTGATTTTACTGATGCTTTAAGTATTTGCGTTCTTGTTTTCTTTAGCTTTGAGTATTGATTTACATGGAATCTCAATCTACGTTCTTCTGCCAGTGGGTTAGACTTTTTAAATAAAACACCTACCACAAATACGCTGACTTTGACAGGGGATAATTTTGAATAAAAAGTGGTCACAGGTCACATATGCTCTAATATGGTTGAAATTTTCTGATCAGGACTTTGAGAAAATTTTTCTATTTTCCAATTTCAATATGTCATATTAGAAAATACAAAATGTCAGAGCCTGAATGAAAGGTTCTGAATCAAATCAAAACATTTTTTTCATGAGTCTTTTGTTTTGCCTTTCTATTGTATTTTTTAAAAATCTTAAAGAATATGTGCCAATCAGAGAATTTAGTTGCTGTTTATACCCAGTTCCTATAGAATTTAAAATAATTTTACAATACATATCTCTCACTGTCATGATCTGCTACCCTTTTCTGGCTAAGAACACTTTTCTGTCCAAATTCACAAGCTAGGTGGCAGTTTTAGCTGATTAAAATGCACAGAGGTGTTAAGTGTGGTTGTTCATTTACACGAATTACAGTTCTGTCTTACCCTCTGTAGAAGTTGTGAATGTGCACCATATGGGACAGGGGAAATCAGGGTTGAAACCATGTCTCTGTTTGTTGATTTAAAGGTGGACCATGGTTCAGTTAGACTTTTTAGAGTAGGATAAATTTCAGCTACCTTGGAATTAATTGTAGTTATTCCACCTATCACACATTGATGCACCTATCATACATTGATGCTTAATTCCAAACATTATGGAAATTTGTCTTTTAGGTGGATTAGATGATCTCAAGTGTTTTCTCTGAGTTTTCATTAAAAGAACTTTATAAAAAGTGTTTACATTTAGGAGCTACTTATGTAATTGTCCTCTGCACTGCCTTTTTGTCTGTGCAACTCTATTGAATTTAGTGTGATAATCCCGATTATTGCCACAGCTAAGCCTCTCCTAGCTCTTTCAATTCTAATTGCTCAGAAATAGAAGGATCTGACAGACTGTGTCCAGCCTCCTCTTGCTGATAACACTTTTCTTTCCTTCTCTTCCCTTTCCCTTTATTTCTTGGGGGGGGGGGGGGGGGGGGAGAAAAGGGGGTTTCAGG
>JANRGW010014965.1:12155-30057 GCA_024733675.1 Psilopsiagon aymara | reverse complement strand
CCTGAAGGGGCTCCAGGAAACCTGGAGAGGGGCTTTGGACATGGGATGGAGGGACAGGACAGGGGAATGGCTTTAACGGCCAGAGGGAAGATGGAGATGAGCTCTTAGGCAGAAGCTGTTCCCTGTGAGGGTGCTGAGGCGCTGGCACAGGGTGCCCAGAGAAGCTGCGGCTGCCCCATCCCTGGCAGTGTCTGGGGACACTCAGATGAATTGCAATGGAGTGTGATTCAAGAATTCAAGTTTATCAGTATGGTGACACCAGAACACAGTCTGCACCTCCTGCTCCAATGTTAGAGGGAGAAAAAAAGTTTAGCCTTGTAGATTTGGTATTTTCAGTTCTGACTCTCCAGTCAGAGATGCTGAAGGTTTACTCCTAGAACCGGTACTGCTGATCTGATCTTCCAGCCTACAGTGCTAAACATACCCTAGAAACTGTCATAAGAGATACCTTATAATCAGTACAGCTAAGAAAGGGCCCTTTTGTTGCAGGAATCCTTTTGTGTAAGCTGCGTACTCTTCTCCGCTTTTCCTTTCCCTTGTGGGTGGTCAGAGCTGGAAGTAAAACTTAAAAAAATCCAAACCATTTCAAATGCAAGGAATTTTCAGTTCACAGTCTGTGGCTCATTGTCACTAACAATTTCCTCTGGAATGGTAAAGAGAGGATTTGTTTCTGACTTAGGAAAAGTGCCTTTTCTCTATCTGTTTTTTTGGCTTGCAGTACTAGGGAGATGTACCCGATTCAACTGGTCAGGAAAACAAATACTTATTACAAATGTGCTTAGGGAAATATTGCCTTTCTCCCTCTTCCTCCTAAGACCAACAGGTTTTTCCCATAATATCAACTTCTTATTTTGTTGATGAAAAAGAAACCCAAAAATTGTTCCACTCAAAATATGACTTTTTTTTTTAATTCAATGCTAGGACACATTTTATCCCATAAACAGAAGTTCAGAGAGTTCCTGTAAAATAGAACATTTGGAACAGCAGCACTCTGTTCAGACTTCTGCTTAGCAAATATGTAAAACCTAAGTGGTTGTTTTCCACTGTTCAGTGGGAGTAAGAGTTGCCACCTGCTTCCCAAAGCCTGTACTATCTGTATTCCACAGTAATTCCTGCATGGATGACACAGAGGGAGCAGCCTCCAGCCCCTCTGCTCCTTGCTGGATGCAAGCAGGGTCCTAACACCTATGGGATCAGAAAATGGTCCCAAATGCTCTATCTGCAACATCCCTGAGTTGTTTAGTGGGGTCCTATGCATCTTTTTTACTCCTACACATTACAATGCTACTTCTAGCAATCTAAAGAAAATCACTCAATGGATGGTTTTGGATGGAACAGTATATTTTTGTTCAGCTTCTTCACATTCCTAACTCACTCCAGTTATCAAAATAGCACTGACTGAGAGCTGGATGAGAGTTATGGTATATCTGATCTGCTTAAATCACACCTTAACGTTTTCTCCTTCTGCCCAAGGGGCACATGACAAATGTCAGAACTCCCAACACTTCCAGTTAGGTACAAAACCATTCCTGAAGTCAACTTTCTGTTATGTTGAAAGATTTTGTCTCATTCTCACTACACCATAAAGAAACAGGACATGGACAGGTTACTGATAGGAAACTTGTTTGGTTTTTATAGACAGTTTCATATATCTCCACATTATCTTGGAGGCAGAGGGGACACCAAGAGGCATGTAAATCAGAAGTAATGTACTGGTTTGGGAACACTACAAGGCTGTTAACTTGGGGTAGTGGAGTTCAGTTAAATGTGTCCATTTTAACTCCAAGGAACAAAGGATGGGAATTTGTGGCAGTTGGAGTCAAGGAAAACTGGTTCCTAAACCAAATAAAACACATTGCATTCGTTTATGCATTGCGCTCTGAAAACCACAGCGGACAAAAGTTCCCAAATGATGCTCAGCATCAGGACTACATCAGAATAGAGTCTGGCTTTGCCCTGTGATGGGGCTATTAATGGCAGTGAGTTTCAGAGACCCCGAGGACAAGCCAGCCCTGTAATCCAAAGAGCCCAGCTTCCAGGCAGAAAATACATGAATACTTCAGCTAGCAAATCACTTCTCCTCCTGCACAGAAAACTGTGGGGCAAGATAGAGCTGGAACCAGACCCCAATCAAGCTCCAGCAAATCTCATTCTGAGGAGCAATATTTAGGGCTAGAGAGGCTTATTTCCTTATGCTGCTCTTTAGCACCATGTCAAGCAGACCTCTCATTAGTTCCCATTCAATGCAGTGTATACAAATACTGGGGATGAGATGCTCAATCTTGCCTTGAGCATCAAGCCCTCAGTCCTGCCCATTTGTTGCACAAAGATAAGCCCTAAAAGAAGCAGCTGCAAAGAAGCTGAAATCTTTCTTCTTTCCAGCTGAAAAAGAGAAAACTTGAGGAAATAGAAAACTGTATTTCAATAAACTTAGAAAAGTAAATCCCAGACATTATTTCCTTGTTTCAGTGCACATTGCCATCTTCACCTTGCCCTTGACAGAAGACAACAGATTTCCAATTCCTCTTTTGATTGCAATTTATTGAATTATATATAATTTATTGTGTTTTCTACAGGAAACTGATGTGCCTGATGTATATTGTTTTTCAAGTGTGGTGAATCAATATGCACATTAAATTAAACACTCTGAAAATATGCCTATTATGTATTAATAATATGAAGTATTATTATTAAATTTTCTATTTGAAAAACCCAATCCCAAATCTCCCTCCCTCCCCAAATACAACCCAGAAGTTATTATTGCTACTATCTTTTTGCTTTCAATCAGAGGAAACATGGCCCAAATTAACCAATGTGACTGAACACGCAGATATGTTTCCTGTTTCCTTCCTCCTCATTATCTTACTGCTGCGAGCTCAGGAATATGCCCACCAGAAACAAACAGGTCTCAGCTGCAAGCAGCTGGCTCTGTACTGCTGAAAGAAGTCCCAGGGCTGAGAAACTGTGTGTGAGAGTGGGCCAAGTGCTTCTCTTCTTGCCTTTGCAACATGCTACCATTCTGTGTGTGGGCTTTGATTCATGTGCCCCATTGGAGGCAGTCCTGGGAATTTTTCAGCAGCTTCAGATAATTACAAATGAATAATGCCTTCAGCACAATAACCCTTGTGCTAATTGCTTGGGTATTAAGCTACATTCCTTTTACTTTGCCCTCACACTTACAGATTCTTGCATTAACATTGCAGTGGTGCTGTGGAAGTGGTTAGGGTGAAAAATGGGGAAGTGGAGGCATCTGGCTGCAAAAACCTGAGTATTTAATGTTTGGAGACATGTGGAGAGCAGTGGGAGACACTGATAAACAGATTGCTTGGCTTTTTTCTAGTAAAATGATGGCATTATGTCAATTAATAATGATAACTGGGGGCCTACAGGCAAAAGTTGAAGTTAATGCCCCTTTGTCACCAGGATGGTGACAAAGCTGTACCCCTCAGCTCTCGTCTCCCACCAAGATGCCCGTGTATATCAGTACCACGGAACAGTCAAGTCAAGCTCCAACAGGAGGAAGGCCTCTGCTATGAAGTGAAAACCACACATTTTAGGTCCCAGTTTCAAAGGCAGGAATGGGTTTTAAAACCTTTATGATGGCTTTGGGATGGCATTAACTCAGCTGGTAGAGCATGCCCAAAACTCAGGGTGATGGAACCCGTGGGAATTGCTTATGGGACATGATCAAGTTTCAATATGAAATTCATGCAGATCATAAAAAAAAAGTCTAAAATCCATGCTATTTGATGTTATTGTCAGAAACATGTCAAGGAGAGCTCCGAACAGAGCAAGAGAATGATTTTGTTTGCACAAGAAGCAAACGGTGATTTCAATCATCAGGAACACATGGCAGGAGAAGGGTATGGAGGGGGTGTCTCAGCAGAGATGGAAAGAAGAAAGGCCTCAAAGTTCATGGACAGAAAGACATTGAGGGAAGCTGCTTTCAGCAACAAAAGGAATTCTGAACCTCACGTGTACAGGGATGGTAAGAAGAAACCAAAACTATTCACATTAGCATGTTGCGCAAAGATTTGAGTGAAGCAAAAGGGTCAGAAAGAAGAGCAGTTGCTGTAAAGGGTTTTGCTGACAGTGTAGGAAGTATTCTGAGCCTCCATAGAGGGCCCTACCTGAAAACATGTATTTCCTCCGGAGGGAAGCTCTGTCCCAGTACATCTGGAACTGATTTCTGGGAGAAGCCAGAGGCACTTTGCTGCTCTTCTCTATGAGATGCACCTGTGAGAGGCCACAAACCACCTCAATAAAAGCGAGCACAGAAAGGGTCATAGGCTTATACAGTGGGGATCTCATGTGGAGGGCTCAGATGTGAGTGTTACCATAGACTCAGAATGGTTTAGGTTGGGAAGGACCTTAAGATCATCCAGTTTCAACCCCCCGCCACAGGCAGAGATGTCTCGCACTAAACCGTGTCACCCAAGGCTCTGTCCAGTCTGGCCTTGAACACTGCCAGGGATGGGACATTTACCACTTCTTTGGGCATTCTCAGCACCCTCACGGTAAAGAACTTCTTCCTTATATCTAAACTGAACTTCCCCTGTTTCAGTTTGAATCCATCACCCCTTGTCCTATCGGTACAGTCCCTGATGACGAGTCCCTCTCCGGCATGTGCTCACAGACACCACTCAATTGATGGCATGTGCTTGCCCTCAGCTCCAGCCCTGGGGACCTCCACAGATTTGCTGCTGGGTATCCAGCTTGGCTGGTGTGCAGGAAGCTGCTTGACTATATGCCTGAGCCCATGTCTCTACTTGAGAAGGTTTCACTGGTGCAGTCTGGCCAAGTGAAGCCACAACTGTTCATCAGCAGCAACGTCTGTTCAGTGATACAGGCCACTGTCGTCTTTTGCACCTTACTCAAAACAGAAAGACCTTGCAGGCAGGGAGAGTTTGGATGCTTATGCTCATCCTCCATGAGTCCAGGCAAGTGCTGTGCTGGAGATGCAGCCAGAACCACCAGAGCTCTCACAAATTCACCTTCTGAAGGACACCAGCTGGCAACATCCATTCAAAGTGTCTATCATTTACTTCATTTTGGAACAGGTTCTTATTCACTTCAACCTTGCTGTCTGGTCTTGTCTATGCCACCAGTCACCTTCCTTCCAAGCTTCTGGAGGTTTTTATTCAGGCATTTCCCTTCCTGCCCTGTGCCATAGCTGCAGCCTAGCCCAAGGTGGGGAGGATGCTCACTAGCTTCAGAGCAGCAGCACCAGATAGGAGCTTGGAGTGGGGAGCGGTTTGCGCCCCAAAGCTTGCACTGCAGAGCTGCAAAGGAGAGCAAGCAGTTAGCACAATGTATTCAGAAAGGAATAAGAGGGAGATTAAGTTTGAACAGATATAGAAAGACTTCATGTTCACATATACAGGTGGAGCTGGGCTCAGAAACCAGTACTGACCTCCTGGTCTAACGCAGAGGTGTGCTGAAGTGGTCACATGAAGAGATTTCAGTCAGAAGCAGCGTCTGGCCAGCAGCAATGGAGAATTTCTTTGGTCAGAGAGATTCCCAAGATTATATATTCAAAAATGTCCATCACTCCAGCAACCAGAGGCCACAGATCTGTTCATGCTGAACCAGACTGAAAGTGCAGTAAGCAAGGAGCAAAGATGAAAGAGATAAAAAAACTCTCAGAGATTTGGTACTAGGGCAGACACAGCAGTGATCTGAATGCAGAAAGACTGTGATGCTAAATGACAGCCCCTGAACTGCATTAGTGGGACACAAGCAATGTGTGGCAATGCTCATGTCCACTGCTCTCAGATAAATGTTTATTTTCATCCCAGCTCTCTGCTTTGGCCTGCTGTTTACTGTGATTTGCCAAAAAACCTCCCTCTGCAGATTACCCTGTACCCTGTTGCCATGCTAACAAATAATAATGGTTTATTGGTTTCATTTTTCTCTGTGCTTCATCCATGTTCATCCATACACATGGATGCTTTGCAGTCATTTTGTAAACCAGCTCTTGGGTCTTTCAGGGCTCCAAAGCATGACTCCAGACTTTGGTTCACGCTGCCTAAAGGGTCTCGTGTGAACATTTACAGCTTCCCTTAAGTACAACTTCCTGAAAAGTGGTTGGAGCCAGGAGGGGGCTCATCTCTTCTCCCACTGAACAAGGGATGGGACAAGAGGAAACGGCCTCAAGCTGCACCAGGGGAGGTTTAGATGGAGATGAGAAACACTTCCTTCCCCAAAGGGTGCTCAGCATTGGAACTGCCCAGGGCAGGGCTGGAGTCACTGTCCATGGAAGTGTTCATACACTGTGTAGACGAGGCTCTCGGTGCCATGGGTTAGCGGTGGCCTTGGCAGTGCTGAGGAATGGTTGGACTGGAGGAGCTTAAAGGTGTTTTCCAACCTGGTTGATCCTATGCAAGCATTAGCTAGCTCATGCTTGTAGCTGTACATGCCTCATGTGTGGGTGCAGCTCCTTTGAACACATAAAGTACAAATGGGCTTTCTCTATCACTTCCAGCTCCCCAGTGCTACTACCATCACAGACAGCTTTCCAGACAAAAACTTCACCCAAGAGCCTCCATGCACCTCGATTTTTCCTGGGCTGAAAATAACCCCACCACATTGGGAGCATTTCCTCCCCTCTCCATGTGATTCTGATTTCACTAATTAACATTAATCTGATAAAGGAAGGAACTGCGGAGAAGAACAAGAGCAAAAAGGCAGGCAAGCAGGGGTCACAGAGACAGGCCTTTGTGACCAGGGAAGCCGTGCTGCTGCAGGGCATGGAGGGAAGCAGCGGATTGAGCTGCTTCATCTGTTTGGCTCCCAGCCACCCTGGCTGCCCATCCTGACCTCACCAGTGCCCTGCAGCACAGCCAACACTTGCAAGGTGGGATCTAATGAAAGGCTTCAGGGAGCAGGAGCACTTCTGCCTCCTGATCATATTTATCCAGAATGAAAACACAATGTAGGCTGGCTCTGGGGATGAGTAATGGGTAACAGAACAGCTTCTCATGGCCAGGGCCATAGTCTGACCAGTGCCTGGAGGGAAGCGCTGACTGGAATTCATTGGCACCTGATGGTGGTTGAAAGGGTTCTTTAGGAAAGAAGTGCTTGGATTTCAGGATTAAACATTCCCTCCATGGACAAGATGGTTCATGGGGTAAGGGAGCACAGAGTGGGAGCAGTGTGTGGTGATTAATATCCCACAAGAGAGCTAAACTACACTTCATAGCTATGCAATGGACACAGCTACTTCTTCCCAGCTACTCTGGCAACATAGAAAAAGCACTTTGGTACATTGCAACCCAGCTCAATGTGAGAGACACCTGACAAGGTGTCCCTACCACTCCGAGCAGTTGAGGCCATGACATTCAACCTCATTGCTCAATATCTTCCCCAAAAAGCATCCCAAGATCCTTGTGTCCAGCAGATTTACAGTGCAGGAGATCTTCAGAGCCAAAGATCTCAAGCCACATGCATACATGAAGTACCAGAGACTGATAACTAGAAAGCAAGGAAACGAGGTGAGTTCATCTTACTTCTGTTTTGAAGCCATCTTGATGGTGTTTAGGCACAGGAATCAATTTGGCTGAGCAGTAAATCAACCTAAAGGACCCCAGGGATTAACTTTATCCAGCTTCTGTCTGAGCAGCAACAGCTATGGGTAAGGTAGAGCAACGGAGCAGGACAACCCCTTGCTCCAAACACGCCAACAGAGATACGCGCAGAACGTCTCTGCTGAGACATGATCCTCACATGCAGCTAGAGATTTACCACTTCTCTGTTTTCTTTAAGTGGCTGGTACATACATCGATTTCGACAGATCCCCTGCCCCTCCTCAGCAAAGCCCATTCATCATTAACTTGTTTAAATTAAACACAAGCACGGACAGGATCAGCAAGCAGACGTCTGTTTTATTAGTGCTTCTACTTCACATGTCAGTCTTAGTCCCTCCTTGCTGAGCTCTGATCTCTCATGACAATTTGATTAACTTTACATTTCCTTTTATTGTTGGGGGAACATTTGGAAAACCTTAACGTATCTGACCGGCTGGTTCTGAGACCGAGATGGTGATTATGTCTGTGCTTAGCATCATCCATCAAGATCAGACATCTGACAGTCAGACCACCTGAAAAACATGGCATTCCCAAGAAGTTCATGGAGCATAAAACATTTCCTACTTGTGGATAATCACAGGATACTCCTATTTCTCCCAGTAGGAAGGCTTTCACTAGGAACTGCTTAAACACCTTCATTAGAAGGAAACCATTTCCACTTTGCACCAGTCTGACCACATAAGACCCTTTCAGCTCCCACCAGCTAAAAACTAGCATCTGGGTTTTTCCAAGCCCCACATTCCGGCAATGACCTCCTGATGGGAAGGGACTATTAAGAGGGACTGCCAGGACATGACAGAACCCAGGGAAAAGGATGCTCCATTTCACTTTGAAAGAATGGCTCAGAACTTCTCCTTTCCTTGTGCACAAGCTAGTGTAATACAGTCTCATCTCTACATTTCTGCTGGCCTCTGAGCTTTCAGATCTTGGCTCAGCCCCAGAGTGTCAAGGCACCAGTGGAAAAGACTAGAAATTAGCCTATTTTTGTCTTTTTGTTTCAAGACCAGGATCAGAAATAGAAGAGGCAAGGACCTCATGGAAAAAAGCCTCGTTTCCTGTCATTTTTGACAGATTTAATTACCCATAGATGTTTCTTTCCCTTGCATCATTTTCCTTGATTTGAAGGTGTAGATACTTGGTCACTCTGAAAAGCTGTATCACTTGTTGCTATTTCAGAGAGCATTAATGTAACTTCTTCAGGAAATACTCAGGTATCACAGTTTAGCCGATGCTACAAAGCCATCACCTTATGCCATGCTTGAGCCACCCACTTACCTGTTAATTAAAAGCCAAAAAATCAGTGCATCCCAATCCCATTGCTTCTTATGGGATTTGCTGAACAGCACAAGCAATTAACAATGGTACCAGGATCCCCCTGATGGATACATCTAAGAACTTCTTTCC
This sequence comes from Psilopsiagon aymara, assembly GCA_024733675.1. Classification (NCBI taxonomy): domain Eukaryota; kingdom Metazoa; phylum Chordata; class Aves; order Psittaciformes; family Psittacidae; genus Psilopsiagon; species Psilopsiagon aymara. The sequence goes on along the minus strand of JANRGW010014965.1, from coordinate 21,067 downwards.
ATTCTGTCCTTTTCAGCCCCTCTAGTGAATCCTACTGCAATTCTCAGTTATTTCTGACCCATCCTTCCTGAGAGAAGCTGTTATTTCAGGCTCTGGAAACAAGCAGTTCTGTACCCTCTCAGGCTGCAGGAGAAAAAAGTGGTCAGAACTTCAAGAAATAGAGGTTTTCCTTAAAGAAATCTCATTTCAACCTATGCCATCCTCCAAACAACAGTCAATCTTTCCTTCTCAGGCAAAGTGCTGCTTATACACCCTGAGAAACATCTGGCTTTTCTAGTGTAGAAGAGAAAGGCTTGAATAAGAGGAGATAGAGAATTCTGAGAAGCTATATAACAAGAGTTTCTGGAATTTACAATAGAGACTGAGACTCTTCCTAACACTTCTGCAGCCCAAACCCCTGCAATAGAGAGGCCTAGACGCTTAAGAAGTACTTAAGATGCCGTATGCTGCCAAGGATCTATACTTTTACCCTGCAGTACAGTACTAAACCTCTCTTACCAGACCTTCTAGAAGAAAGAAAGCTACTATGCTATTGATACCATAGCCATGCTAGAGAGGGGAAAGCCTACCTGACCCAAGAGAGCACGTAACAAAAGCTATAACCCAGCCCTGTACCACCAGTTTTCCTTGCTTGAGTGCCTATAAACCACAGGACTAATCCAGCACTTTACCTTTGGTGCTATGGGTGCTGGAAAATTTCCAGACCCTGAAGTCCCAGGGAAGTGATAAAACCCCATGTGCTAGTTAATGCACTCCCTCTTATAGGCACATACAGCAGGTGAGCAATTATCACTTGCAGTCTAGCTTAATGCTTTACAGGGCCTGAGAGCTGGTTCCAATTAGTCTCAGTATACCATGGAAATTAACTCATTTATGGCACCTTGGCTTGCAAGTGGGCTGTGAGGAACTGGAACAACCGGAATTGAATGCAGGAGGCACCTCCCCTCTCCTCCTGCTCCTTGGCACTCCTCACACTTGATCCAAAGGGGCTATATTTCATGGAAGAAAATAGAGATGGAAAAACCAGCTTGATCCATAACCTAAGGGAGGGTTGATCTATCCCCAGAGTCTCATCTCCATGGCATATTTCCAGGCTGGTTCTCTGTGTCCCAAGAAACAGGCTTCCAAGCACTTCCCTTTGGATTATTCAGTAATCTCACGAGGCTCCTCAGCATTTGGCCTATAAAAGCTTCTCTCTATAAAGACCTGTGTCATATTCTATGTGTGTTTTATCTGTAAGCCTGGTTTAATACATGCTTTCAGACATCATGAGCCCATTCGCAGCCTGTTGCAAAGCCAGCCATCAAGCCAGTCATCAAGCTCACTGCCCTATCACTGCTGCCAGGCATTTCTTCTTAAAAGGATGTTCTCAAAGTTGATGTTGGGGCTAAAATTAGGATGAAAACTTGCAGGGATCCTTCTGTGATCTCCCACTACAACTCCAATGCCTATGAATGGTGTGCATAGCAAAGGGAGTATGATCTCATGGATGAAGACCAAGAGGCTTGAGGAGCTCTCACCTGTTTTCTGAGCATTGCTATCAAAAGTCCTGTGTCTTTTTGAGCACAGTATCTCATTTCTCTGTGCTTCAGTTTTTTACCTTCAAAGGCTGCAGTAACATCTCCCAGTGAGACTATGGAGAGTAGCATACCATAATTGTATTTAACTTAAATGTTTAAAAGATGTCTTGATTTGATAGTATGAGTTTTGAGCATGTAAACTCTACTTATATGAGCTCCTTATAGCACCTCACTCTTGATGAAAAAACAAGAGCTATAAGCTGACTGTGATGGTGTTTCCATCTAAAATTATCTGTAAAACGACTGATTAGGCTTTAGGGATAGTGTGTCTGTGTGTTATATTTGGATCAAACATAAATCAGAAAGCCAAACTGAGCTCTCATATGGAAGGATCCAGTTCTATTGATGACCGGCTTATAAAATGACTGAAGAAGAGACTTTGGATTGTTTGAAGAAAAAATCCAGAGGAGAATAAAGTTATAACTGAAAACTTAGATCCAAAATGCACTTCACAAACCAAATGTTAGGCATGAGTGACAGCTTGCTCAGCCAGGGCAAAGGCACAGTGTTCTCCAGTGAGAATCAAAACATGAACTACAGCTTGGGTCATTATTTCCAGCAGCTAATGAAAGTTAATTGCACTGAACTTAAGAGCTTGTTGTGGCAATGAAGACCAGTGCTGCATTGTATTCACACAGTGGGAGACTTTGCCTGCTTGGAGAGATGGCCAGTACATAGGAGATGGTGTAGTTTTCCCCACCTTGGAGACACGTGGCTGTTGAGTAACATGCTTAAGGCCTTATACTGACTTATTAGTGCAGGTGGGAGCTTTGAACCCTGAGATCTTGCTTCTGTTTCCTGTACACTGAACATAGGTTTATTCACTGTGTGTAAAGGTGAATGTCAGGTCTGAGCTGCAGGCAGACAGATGGAGATTTAACCTGAATTAGAATCATTGAATAGAATAGTTTGGGTTGGAAAGGACCTTAAAGCTCATCCAGTTCCAGCCCCTGCCATGGGCAGGGACTCCTTCCACTAGTGCAGATTTCCCCAAGCCCCTGTGCCAGCACCTCAGCATCCTCACAGGGAAGAGCTTGTGCCTAATATCTAACCTAAATCTCCCCTGTTTCAGTTTGTGCACATCACCCTTTGTCATTCTTACTCTGAAGACACCAGAACTCCAAGTGCGGTTTCTGAACCACACGGCTTGGTGTCATTGGCAAACTTGCTGAGGGTGCATTCGATCCCACTGTTCATGTCACAAAGACATTGAACAGTATCAGTACCAACTCCAACCCCTGAATTCCCAAGAATTCTGACCATTTGATCGCTTCTTTCCAGCGTGAGCAACCCATAGAATCACAGAATATTTCAGTTTGGAAAGGACCTTCAATGGTCATCTCATCCAGCCCCTATAGCTGCAGAGAGCCCAGTTCATTTAGGTTTTAGCACTCTTAGGAGCCAAAATGCCACAGCAGCATCATGAAAGGCATGTGCCCGTCAGTGCAGCAATTGCATCAGCTGCAGTAATGAAGGCAGGGTCTTTTGAAAAGCCTGGAGCAGCAGGAGAGCCTTTTGGCAGTGAAGAGCCAGACCCTGGGGTGGCTTTGCACGGGGGAGACAAGCTTCCCAGCACTGGAAATGTCAAACTTCTCTGTAAGGAGAGTCAGGCCTGGGCCCAAACCCAAAATGTCAGAGCAAATCTGAACTGCCCCAAATTTGGATCTGCAATCTGTGGCTTGGGACCATTTCTGGTTTATATTTAACAAGATAGTTGTCTCTTGAATGCTCCATCCCTGGCAGTGTGCAGGGCCAGGTTGGATGGAGTCTTGGGTGGCATGGTCTAGTGTGAGGCATTCCTGCTCATGGCAAGGGGTGGGAACTAGATGAGTTTAAGGTCCTTTCCAACCCAAACCATTCTATATGATGCTTGCCATGGGTAGCTATGTATGACAAGAATGGACATGGAAGCAGCAGAATGAAATCTTTCAGGACCCCATTTTGCAGTAGTCGAAAGAACTCTTCTTTCTTGGATGCAGGGAACAAGGTTTACCACATCTGCGAGCCAGGGAAAATCTCTGGAAAACTCTGGAGTGAATAATTATATACAAATATTTACAAAAAATAAATAAGAAGAATGTATGCACAAGTCAAGAATAACAAATCACATGTGGCCAAAACCCTGAATAGTTACTAAGGCCCGGGACTGCGATATGCAATTTTCACATCATTTGCAACCTTGGGCAGCTAGAAAGGGTGCTTAGGAGATATTAGTATATACAATAGCTGCTCAGTACTTGATATTTATAGCAAGTTTCCAGTGGCCAAGAAAATAGATCACAAAAACCCAGCATGTGAAAGGATGGAAAAAGGCCAGGATACCAGGATAGCCAGTTTTTTGGGCATTCCTGGCCAAGAGAGAGTACTGGGACAACTTGCATGCCTCCTTCTGGTCTGTGTATGCACAAACCCAGACTCCTGCTTTCATTGCTGTCCCTGGTTTGCTTCATGACCCTTTGTTTTCATTGCAGGAACATCTTCTGTGTCTTTTTTGTTCCAAGGACTGACAGGTCTCACCTTTGAGTATATATTGCCTCTTTTCATGCAGTTGCTCCCAACTTACCTATGCATTCCTGGAGGATGGATTTTGTCCTTCAGAGCCTGCAGGACTTTTGCTTCAGCATTTATGTTGTTATGGTTCTGGGTGCCCTGACCAGCTTGGGTTCCTTGGGTTTCCCAGCTACCTACAGGATCACAGCCATCTCCCTAGAGGCTTGCTTCTCTTATGCAGACCATTGGATTTGCCTGATGCTAATACTGAGCAAGAAGGAAGTACAAAACCTGCCTGTGGGCAGGAGGGATCTCATTCCTCCCATTCCCAAAAGAACGAATTAAGAGGTCAGTTGCCTGGTGCCATTAGCATCATCTCGCTGATGAAATCTCAAAGGAATCTCTTGGTGGTTTGCTTTTCCCAAAGCTGAAGAGATGGGTACCCAGCAGTGATCAGAACAAACTGAAGCTCAACCATTTCACGAGATAAAAAACCATTCTTGCTCATCTTTTTGAGTTACAGGGGGGTAGTGACTCTACAGGCCCCTGTTCATGCTCAGTAGCAGGTAGCTGAGCTTCTAGAATAGGACAATATTCCTGAGTGCCTCTTGCTAGGGACCAATTTACCATTTACCAACCCTATGAACAATAAAAGAAAGAGAGAAAAGCGATTTGGGAACTATCAAAGTGAGTAGCTATAGCTTTTATGGGACTAGTTTTATGAAGGCTGTTTCCAGGTGACTCTTGGCTAGTGCGAGGGTTTGCCTGACATAAACCAAGTCTGTCTGTGGAGGGGGGTTGAGGCAATCAGATGGAAGCAGCACCTCACTTTCATCCTTGTCCTGGGAAGCTCTGGTGCTCAGATGGAGCAGTTTGGTGAGAACTCCTGGGTCATTTGAAAGCATTACCTCCCTGCTTGTGAATATATACATGTTCTGCAGGTCTATGGAGAAGGGCTGTTGACAGCAAGTCAGAAAACAAAGCAGACCTGTATCTGCTTGCAAACCAGGCTGCAGAAGATGAGGCTGAGAAGGTTGGGGCTGTTCAGCCTGGAGAAGAAGAGCTTCATGGAGACCTCAGAGCAGCTTCCAGTGTCTGAAGGGGGATACAAGGATGCTGGAAAGGGATTCTTCATTAGGGACTGTAGTGATAGGGCAAGGAGTGATGGGTTCAAACTGAAACAGGGGAAGTTCAGGTTAGATAAAAGGAAGAAGTTCTTTACTGTGAGGGTGGTGAGGCACTGGCATAGGATGCCCTAAGAAGTGGTAAATGCCCCATCCCTGGCAGTGTTCAAGGCCAGGTTGGACAGAGCCTTGAGCAACATGATCTAATGTGAGTTGTTCCTGCCCATGGCAGGGACTTGGAACTGAATGATCTTAAGGTCCTTTCCAACCCAAACCATTCTATGGTTCCGTGATTCTATGCATTAAGATGTCCATTTCAGGGATCCCCCCCTTCTTATTGCACAGTCACAAGGCCCATTGCACACAGAGTTTACAATAAGTAGGTAGGAAAGCATGCAGGATGTGGCAAGCACATAATATTCTTCACCTCCTCCAAACTCATAGCTGAGTGCGAGACAGCAAAATCACTACAAGCTGCATGTGAAAGTAAACAGAATGGTTTTAATTGCAATGTGACTGTGAGGCTGCTGGGCTAGAATTCAGCTTTAGCAAGAGATGAGCATGATCTGAAGTGATGCAGATCTGGACCAGATTCGATCCAAAATTACAGGCTATTTTAATGTGGGATTTGCAGCCAGGTCATTCAGGCCCAGGGTGAGATGCACACACCTCTTCCTCACCTCTTCTGGTAAGCAAGCTCAGCAGACATGCACACATATACAGCCCAGCTCAAAAATCCACCCTGAGCAGCAGCCTGCAGAATGCATTTGCTATCTCTCTGATGTCTTGCCAAGCCACCAGTGCTAACAGGGCTTCTCTGGTGACCACACTGTGAAACGTGGGAGCTTCTGCTGGAGGCCCACCATCAGCACAGTGTCAGTGGTTGGGATGTAATGGTTGAGAATCAGTGTGCATACTCAGGGATGATGCTAGTGAGGCATGGGGAAGGGAAGCCACCCAGATGTTGGTCTGTTATCATGGCACACATTTCAGTGCATGCATGGGAGCAGGGGCTCACAACAGTCTTCTCTCCCTCTCCCTAGACAACTGAACTCTAATGAAGGCACATTGGAAAAGAGCATCATTGCCCATCAAAAAGCACTTGGAGAAAAGGCAATTTTGAGGACATGCTTGCTCTGCAAGTCTGAAAAGTGTTGTGGCCTTTTCCATTTTTTATATATAAAAAAATTATATAATATATATATATTTATATACCTTTTTTCATTTTCTCATTTTCTATTCCATCCTTTCTCTCCCCTCTTTTTTCACCTCCCTCAAAACTCTTCTTTCTATTTAGGGAAAGGCAGAAGGAAGAGGTAGTTTTCAGAGCCAAAACTGCAGAATTGACAGCCAAAAAGGAAAAACTACAATATCCCTCCAAGCCCATACCTTGTGATTTCTCAGTTTTGTTCAAATAAAACCCAAGCCTGCAGCCTCTTATTACTAGAAGTAACCCTTAGCTTTCCAATAAAAGGAGGCCCTAAACTACACCATTTTCACCAAAAAGAAAAATATCCCACAACAAACAAAAAAAAGCCCCTCAAGATGAAAGAGAAACCCTATTTTAATGGAAAAAGCCTCTAAAAATTTAGGAATAATGTTTGGCTGCTGCTTGTATCTCAAACCAGGACCTGGTTTTTATCTTGGCAGCTTTAAAGCAGACAGCAGAACATATTGATCTACAATACAGGGCATGTGAGAGCAGCAGGCAGGATGCAACCCAGGTTTCCCAGTCCTGGTACTTAGAACTACCTAAATAATAAGTAACCTACTAATTACTGGTGCATCTTCTATCTGCTTCATTACACAGTATGGGCATGGACACCTCTTTTCTGTGGGAGGAAGATCCAAAGGACAGGAAAAGAAGATGAAACAACAGTTTTATCCCAATAGAGAATGCTGAGGCCAGCTCAGCAGCTGCTCCTGCATCACACACTGGGCTACAGTCACATCATTATAGCTTGTTCCTCTCCATGCTCACTATTTGGCGGTATCTCCTGGTTCTTGGCAATATCAATATCTCTTGGCAATATCAGTTGCCTCATATCTCTTGACAAAATCAACCCATCCTGAGAAAAGCTCTTTTCACTGTGTTTCTGATTTTAAGACCTAAGATCCTTACCTCTTAAAATGAAAGTGAGGTGAAAACCCCTCTTCTCTTGCTGGTCTGGTTGTTTTCTACTATTGTTTTGCAATTTGTGGCAACACCAAGTGTCAATTGGCTTTTTTCTTTTATTTCTAATCCTTTCAATACTCTGCAGTACTTAAAAGGGGTTATAAGAAAGATGGGAGAGACTTTAGCAGGTCCTGTTGCAGTAGGATGAGGGGTGATGGTTTTAAACTAAAAGAGGAGATTCAGGCTGGAAGTGGGAAACAAATCCTTTACAATGAGGGTAGTAAAATCCTGGCACAGGTTCCCCAGAAAGGTGGTGGATGCACCACCCCTGGAGACATTCAAGGCCTGGATGTGGTTCTGGACATCCTGGTCTAGTTGAAGAGTCCCTGCTCATTGCGGGGTGTTGGAACTGGATGAGCTTTGAAGGTCCCTTCCAACCCAAACTATTCTATAATTCTATGATTTCTTTTCTGTTTCCTAACGATGCTTTTGACTCCTCCCAGTGCAGCAGCACTTCACTGTTCTGGTCATCAGCTCTTAATGTGAGCGTGTAAGCTCATTTGTGCATGGTCCCTGACACCTGAGGTATTCATGTATCTATGTATCATCTATGTATCCATGTATGTATGTATCTGTCTATCTATCTATCTATCTATCTATCTATCAGCTATTTATCTACCAATCTATCTGTCTAGATGAGCATTGTGCCAGGTTCTGCACTGCAGCAGGTCCCCAGACTTTATTTCATCTCCTGCAGATAAAGAGTTAACTCCCTCCCAACTCTCCTGAAAGAGGAGGATTTAGGAGGGTTTGCAGCATCTCTCCTTAGGCATATCCATATGCTCAATATTAACGTAGGCAGCCCTGTGAAGATTTTTTCCTGCTACTCATCGAACGGGGGGACTATCTGGATAAAGTGGTGGTTTGGGTATCACTTTGCAGGTCTGGGCTATAACTCAATTGGAAAGAGATTTAGCTGCAATTGCTTGATGTAACTCAGAATACAGAAGAGCTCTCTGTTGCTGAGACAGTAGTTAGTTTTTGGTTAGCTTTTACTTTGCTGGCAAAAGCCACAGCAAGCTGCACTCTCATGCTTCTTTTGAGTGTATGTATGTGTGTGTGTGAGGCCAAAACCTCAATCTGAGCATCCTGAGCATCAGAGCAGGCACAGAGATATAACTGAAAGGTTTACATAAACTCCAGTCTATAACTGAAGAATGAAAAGGGAACAATAAGACAAGACTGAACTGGAAATCAATAGAAGTAGTTCTGAGCTGAGGATAACTAAGACAACCCAGCACACACACAAAAACTCCTACAAAAACAACAGACCTCCATTCTGTGAGGTTGTCTGATGCCAACTTTATGAAGTTTAACCATGTCAAGTGAAAGGTTCTAAACCTGGGTCGCAGCAATCCCAGGCACAGCTACAGTGTGCGCTCGCAGCCCAGAAAGCCAACCGTACCCGGGGCTGCATCAAAAGGAGGGTGACCAGCAGGTCGAGGGAGGTGATCCTGCCCCTCTGCTCTGCTCTCAGGAGACCTCACTTGGAGTACTGTGTGCAGTTCTGGTGTCCTCAACATAAAAAGGACATGGAACTGT